>JARFYF010000017.1:33445578-33464694 GCA_030265395.1 Rhina ancylostomus | reverse complement strand
AACATAGTAATTATATCTGACTCTACCACCTCGTCTGGCAGCAAGTTCTAGATATCAATTACTCTGTAAAAAAAAATCACCTCAAATTCCCCCTTAAAACTCCTTCATCTTACCTTAAACCTATGCCCTCCTGATTTTTGATTCTCCTCGATTCAAGTTACCTATACCTGCTGTGTACATTTCCTTTTTTCCTTGATCAAACCTTCAATATCTTTTGCCATCCAAGGTTCTCTAATCTTGCCATCTTTGCATTTCACACTTTCCAGAACAAGCTGGTCCTAAAGTCTTACAAGCTGTTTTAAAGGGCTCCTACTTGTCAGGTGTCAAGGTACTTGCAAGCACCTGCTCCCAATCTACTTCTGCAATGTCCTCTCTTACACTACTGAAATCAGGCATTCCCCAATTTAGGACCTCAAATTGAGGACCAACTTTATCCTTTTTGATAATGACCTTGAAACTAACAGAATTATGGTCACTGTTTCTAAAATGTTCTCCAACCCAGACTTCCACCACCAGTTCCATACTGTCTCACCCCAAGATGAAAACAGCACATTCAAATATCGAAACTGTGCCAACTCAAAGTTTTATATAACACAAAAAAAACTGTATTGGTATTTGGTTTGTTACTGTAATGTCATGAAGTGGAAAGGTCAGAAACATTGCCTCATAACCAGCAACAATGGAGGTACTTGGAAGAAAAAAGCTACAATTAACTAAACAATTGAAAATCAGATTAACCCAGCAAAGAGCAACATTGCATTCATTTGTGAGTGCCTGAAAGTCCATCACAAAATTTGACCCAACTTTTCTGCAGGATTTTGATCTGTGCCAGCACTTTCTTTTTCCCCCAACAGAAATCACCCAAAATTACTTGCAATGCCCAAAATTCTTTTCCAGTGAGAGTTTCAAACTCAATGGAATGAAAAAAAATACTTTCATTAACAGTGTTTACCCAATAACCAACACTATTTATATGGGCCAACACTTTATTATGTTCCTTGTCTTCAATAAGATCTGTAACCTCCTGAGCCCTCCAGTAAAGGCTCACACACTTGACTGGACTGCTCTGCCCATGGAGGCCAAGGTCAGTCACAGCTGCATAGTCTCAGGAACATTTGAGATTGCTACCATCTATCTTTACTATATGGCTACATTAATAAGATCCCTCATGTTTCAAGCAGAGAAGACTTTGTTTTCTTTCGTCCATAAGAGCAAGAAGAGCAGATATGGGGATTTGACCTGAATGTACACGTTTTCCCAAAGTGCAGGCATTAGCAGACTGCAGTTGTGTAGTGTGAGAGCTCAGAGACACCACGGCAACCTCCTGTCTTTGCGGTCCGCTTGCACAAAGAAAGTGCTTCCTGCAGGTACTGGTTCTTTACTGGCCTGTCCAGGTACTTCTGATCTCCCTGGAAACACTCTTCCACCACCCTTTCATAACTGCAGCATCTATTATTAAAGCAGCAGCACACACCAATACCCAGAAAACAGCAATACCCATAATGTGCGTATCTTGTGAAGTCTGGCTACCAAGATTGGAGCTGCTGGGCAAAGTGCTAGCAGCTGCAAGATCTTGCAATAGATGAACAGTATTATTACTGAAACTGACACAGAATTGCTTTACCCAGGGAGCCCCAACCATATTGCTCTGGGAACCTTGTAAAGATTACAATGTTGATGTAATGCTTAAAGCAGTGTTATGGTGACACATGACATTGTTAGAACATCATTAAAATGTAGCAAAACAATTTCTAATCCAAGGAATACAGCCAATACATTTGGCTACCACAATGCATCTTAAAAAAAACTCCACAGGCACCAATGGAGCCCAGGAGTAAGAATATAAATAATAATAAAATCCAGGAGCAGCACTGTCAATCCACATTAACTATGTTAAACCATAGGAGTTAAGAATGAAAATATTTAATTGTGTGTTGTAACTGAAAAATAAATGCAAAAAGAAATCAACTGGAAGATTTGTAATTATTCAAATTAACCACCAGAATTTCAGTAGGTACCACCTACCTATTGAGAAATGTCAAAAGTTTAGAAATACATCTGACCAAGAATCACATCATAGCTTTGAATTTCAGTAAAGAACCAGTTGCAATTCTTAATACATGGTGAATTTCTCAGATAACTATTGATGTAGAATATACGATTACCTCAAATGACTAATTAAAATTTGCAGCCTTTAGATAACCATTTTAACAATTGTATTGAACACTTATATAATGATAGGAAAACACTTCAGTCTGCTTACTTAAAAAGCATAAAACATTTTGCAATAAAGATAAGTCATTTAATTAGTTCAGGGAACATAAAGGAGAACCTGTATAATCCAGTTCTACATGTCAAAGACCTCATTTAGCTGATAGCCACCATTGAAATATCTGTACAGTAATAAAACCCAAGTTCTACTAAGAAACTGTGAACAGCTTACAAAATAAAGGCATTCCATTTGAGACAAAAAATTGCGATGAACTCAAATTGTAGTGGTGCACTGCTACACACTGAATCACAAGGACAATAGACTGATCAGACCTAACATTTTATTAACTACCTTAACTTACACAATGATTTGCTTGGTTAAGTGCATCTCCACTGTTGATTAAAAGCTTAACACCAGCTGAAAAAAATTCTCCCCCTAGTTCCTCATAATATTTTATCCACTTACCTTTGGCCTGAACAAACAGCACCCAGCAAAAGTTAAACACTTCAGAGACTGTACAAGGTTGTCGTCTGTCGAGGAAGAACATTTAAGATTACCACTTCCTGCACAATACTACAAGCTAAAATGACTCATTAATTGCAGAGAATGAACAATATCTTTTGATGAAATGGTAGTGAATCGCGTTTTTGGCTAAAGTTTCTTCAATAATTACCTCATTTCTGAGTGATTATTTTATAACTTTTCCTCAAATTTAAAGTAAAGCAGAGAGAAGAGCAAGAAACCTTTTACTACTAAAACAAATAAAACAGCTAAGGAATCAATTTTCAAAAAATGTATGATCAAGGATCTGTGGTTGAATTAAAAAGTTAACATGGTAATACTTTCTAAATTAGGTCTGGTCCAACCAAAGAAACAGAGCATCTGATGATTACTGGGTCATTACCTATTTTATAATAGTGGTTATCACAAATCTTGAGAAAAACCAGTTTTGCAAATATTTAGCAAAAGTACATTATAGAAAATTGTTTTTAAGAACTCCAGGAATTCTCATAACTTTGTACAAATAGATAAATACTGAAAGGCCACTTCTCTACACAGAAATGGTCATATAACAGTACAGTTCCAGAAACCCAGGAGAGAGTGCAAGTTATACAGTAGCTGAATGGATATTATTACTGGGCTTATTAGCAATTGGGAGGCATGTGGAGTTGAAAAAATTAAATTCAGCCAATTCAAAAAATCTAGAATTAAACAGCTAGTATCAGTAATGGTAACCATGATATCACAGGATTGTTGTAAAAACCCAACTAATTCATCATTGTTTTCTTAGGAAGAAAACTACTGTCCTTCCCTGGTCAGAAACTTTGCACATCGCTGGACTCTTATCAATTGGTTGACATTTAACTATCTTCTAACAATATTGTACAAATATAATAAAATAAAATACTGCCTGCCCACTTCAACTGATCCTGAAAAAACCTCCTTATTCAATGTCCAAATCAATTTATCTTTATTGTAACAATTAACTTTTATTTATTTCACACTAAAGCATCCCAACCTTCAATCAAGCTTATTTAGTACCCAGCTATGTTCTAATTTTCATTGGGTTACAACCTATTAAAACCTTTTTTTAAAATTTGGTATATAATCACAACGATGTGCAATCTCTCTGTGACTGTGAACAATCTGACCCAACCTCAATTTCAGTTGTAAATCACCAGAAACAGGTACTTCTGATTCTCATCCCAGATCTTCTATCAGCCTCTTTTTGGACACGATATTTCCATACTTACTGGTTAGTTTTCCCCCTCTCTATCACTTACTGGTTTAGTGTTGTTTTCAAATTTAGATACATTTATTCTTTAACTTGAAGTCCTTCAGTTTTCTTCAATGATGTTTATTACACAGAAGCATTTATTTTAAGTTGGTTGTTTCATTTATATGTTCAGCTCTGTATTTGTGAGAAGTTTAAGTCCCAAGTTATCTTGCTATGATTGATTAAATTCAGTAGTACAAGCCCATGCCAAGTATTGTTCTGCAATTGTAAAGGTAAATCTAGGCCTCTATTTGTACAATGGGATCCTTCCTGCATTTTTTAATCTCTAATTCTGTTAAATGCAAAATTCTCTTTCTTTTCCCCATAGACTTCACCTACTCCTCCCCCATATTTTCCTTACTTTACAATTAATAATTTTGTCTTTCAAAAAGTAGTTATTGTTGAAGATTGCTCTGCATCATATGATTTCCTTGCTGAAGGAAGAGGAGTTTAACCAATTTCTTGGGAAATGCTGAATGTCCTTTCATTCCCCTGTTGCTTCAAGATGTTAACATAAGAATGTCTAATGAGTGTATCTTGTTTCTATTTTTATGATTTTGATTATTAATTGCATGTTGATTTGTTCTCAATTTGTGGCTTGATTCTAATTTTTCTGACCCAAATTTAGTTTCATTTATTGTCATTACACAAGCTATCAGTGATTTTTTTTTGACTCTATATACATGTTTAATTTATTTCAGCTGAAGTGCATAATTTCATATGGTCAATAATTTAAATGAATTAATTCACTTTAATTTCATATTGCTACCTCAAAGTTATTACCTGAAAAATTGAATTTGATCCAAATACAACTTCTAATAATGCTTTTCCAGCACTTTTGGGCATGTATCTGACTCTGGTAAAATGCATGTTGTATGGACCTTCCTAGCTATGTAATGATTTCAGAATTGTTTTGTCTGTTCTTGTGTGAATGAATTAAGGTACACATCCAACTTAAAAACTAGGGTATTCTATGCAAACAGTACTTAAATAGTCATGATATAGAAGCTGCAACAAAGAGAAACGATACATCTGGACTATACCAGTGTTCCTTCCTGATTCCACCTTGTTTCGCTTAATCCTATCACTTTCTATTTGCTTCTGTGCATTTATCATTTTTCTTTTGGTACATCTTTGCTATCCCCAATGTTCAATTTTTCAATCATCAGTGTAGAAGTTTCTTCTGGATTTATTAGTGACATCTTAAGCTTCTTTGCTTTCCCTTTCTGGGGATGAATAAGCATCAGAAAAATAATGGCTTGAATTAAACTCCTCTTAAGTTCTGTCTTAAGTAAGCATGATTCTGGGAGATGCGGAGGGGAAACCCTTGTGGTAGAAGCACAAAAATTTATTTATTTTTATTCTGGACTTTAAAGGGGGTAGTGGTGAACATGTAGATGTAGTAAGAGTATGAAAAAGAACCTGAGTTGCATATCATGTGACACTAGCACCTGTACTGCAAAGGGAAATATCTGTACTTGTATTGATACAGCTGCAAGAAGAGATTCTAAGTATCAGTTTTAAGAGTAGGGCACGGGGAGGAGTGGCAAAAGGGAGGCATAAAGACATTCCTATGTTAGCAGTGGGAGGAGATAAAGTTAGTTACTGGTCGTGTTGGCCAACTGGAAGTCAAAAACATACTCTGCTTCCTGTTTTGCTAGCCTCAGACTGGGTGCTTTGGTGGCTTATGCATTGACTATACAAGCCATGGATAAGGTTTGCCCAATTGTCCATGGTCATAATGGCTTTTTTGATGTTTGCTTGACCTAGGTATTAGAGTTTTGGCCTTCCTCTATTGTGAAAGCTCTTGTCAAACGTAGTAGTCAAACCCAACAGGAAAACCTCCCCTCCATAATTTCTGAGCAGGAGTGCCACTGTTCTGAGGTGTAGTGTGCTATGAAAATGCTATGAAGTTGGAACCATTTAATCCAGGCCTAAAGTGCAAATATTTCTGATCATAAAGGCTACACATTTTTAAAAACTGTCACCAGATGACATGTACTTCTAACATGGTGTTTACAAGCTAGAATTTCATACTGACCATTTTGAAGAGTTCTTGCCTTTAATTCTGCAGTTGTATCTTGTGAATATTTGTAGTGTACTTGTTTAGTGTTATTGTGATTTGTCAGTGGAATGCAAAAAGGATTTGATGTAATCAGGGCTTTTACACTTCCCCATGGCATGAACTCTAGCAGATTTCAGTAACAAAAAAAATTCTTTTAGAATATACATGAAGTGTTTTGGCAGCTTTTCAGAAATGGAACACTGATCATTAATTGACTTCTTTGGCTCCATTCTTGATGACTGCCGTGCAAATGGCAAATTCCTCAATATGCTTTCTGAATTTGCCCCATCAGAAATTTGGGGGGGTGGGGTGGAATTCTACAATGGAAGTCCAATTGTCCTTGGATTTTTTAATACCACTTCATTGTGCACTAACATATCAGTGAATGATGCTGGCACTGAGTGGAGTTTTGGCAGTCTTAAATACTATATTTTGTTAAACTCATTGTTCCTTCTGTAAATGTTTTCAGACTGGTAAATTCATGGCACTTTGTTTTATTCCACTTGCGTACAACTACTTTGTCAGAATTTACTTTCAAATTACTGTATATCAAGCATCACTGGAAGCTATTCTGATTGGGGGGGGGGTATTATTTCTTTGAATTGAAGTCAATGCCACAGATCTTGACCTGATTAATTCAATGTATGCAACTACTACTGCACTGTGGCTTCCTGAATAGCTAAACATCTGTGGGTCCACTGAATCAGTTTTGAAGTATTTTGTTCCCAGTGTAACCAAGATAGAGCTAACATTTTTTTTAAAAAAACAATCATACAATATTTACTCAATAGATAGCTATTTAAAAACTTGTGCACAGAAATAAAATCATTGATAGAGGGGAGGGAGTGAATTAAATTTGCCCATGGGAATCAACAGACTGATGTGTGTGGGGTTAGCCAAAGAATTGTTGATAAAACAGTGAACCAGGATCTGCAGGGTAAGAAAATCACTTTGAACTTCAGAAAATTGCTCTCATAAAATTAGGTCTTCCCACTAAATGCATTTTTGAAGGTTCCATACTTTTATTTGGGGGAAAAAAAACTACTCAAACACAGTGATAATTCCAAATATACCAGTTAGACAAATAGTTTTGAATTCCTCCTAAAAGTTACCAGATTATTATAACTAAACAGCTGCCATGTTGAATACTGCAAGATATTAACCATCAATAATCAACATTAATCACTTAATGTACTAACCCATAGAAAATCTGTGTTGCTAATGAAGTTGGCACAAAAGCAGGTTGGGTTTTCAGCTAGGTCTAAATGCGCAAGTAGCTTGACAAACTGTGCAGTTTAAATTGTACAAGACAATATTTCTTTTGGTATCTCCAGTCTCACCTTTGTTTCCGACCTCTGTGCTGACGTGGTGGTGGTTCTTCTTGGGGGTCCTTAAAAATATCACAGAAGATTGGCTTGCACTTCTTGAAGATGACAGCAGAAACGATAAAATTCCTCTCCAGCTTCTCAGTACGTTCCCGGAGTTCTTGTGACAGGTTTGCCATGTCTGCCCACTTTTGCATTTTATTGAAGAAATCTATCAAACTGAAGCACCCCCCCCCACACACAAAAAATGAGCAATTTCTGTGTATAATGCAATGACATTAATTGTTTGCAATCACTCCATTGGGAGAATTTCGGGTAAAGATGTTCTTTTGTAGTGGGATTGTGATCAGAAATGGGCCAATGGAGGCTTCCATTTGCTTATTAGACCAAGTGTTAATTGTTGCCACATTTTTTAGACTGAGCTGCATTTTAAGCATTGTAGACAGGCCCTCAAATGGCAACTATTATTTTAATCATACAGTGCAGAAACGGGCCCTTTGGCATACCAACCATAAAGTACACATTCTGCAAATTCTGTTATGTGGGCTTGCCATTGATTTTTGGGGTGCTTTGTAACTTGGCTTTAAAGCTAGGTACATGATACATTGAGAAAACGAATCCTTTGCTTTTGAGACCGATTTTAATCAGGACTAGCCTTAACCTAACAATGTCTAAAACAATCGTTGTATATAATTCCTACCTGAGTTCCGAACAGCGTAGGATCTTTCTTAAGGAGACACAATTCCCTTCTACAATTCCTCTTCCCACTGATGGAATAGCTTTTCTACATGCTACATACAAGGCACAGGCCAACCAATGAAGATCTTCTCCCTGAAATAAAACAATCTCCAAAATATGACTAATGAATAGATAAAATTTAATAGAATACATAAGCCACAATTGAATTGTTGACTATCTTGTTCTGTTAGTTGAAAGGAGTTCGCTGTTCTTTCATTTTTTTCATTGAATATGTGTTTTTTTGCTACAATTCAACAATCTGCAAAAATGATAATGTTTTCAGAAGCTTAAGTGGTTTGAATATGCAGGGGTATGATCAGATTGAATGTATAAAAGAGCCAGATTATTAGCTTCTGCTTAACTGAGGTGTTGAAGAAAAATCAAAGGTCTAATGCAAAGGCCACTACATAGCACATTGCAGGAAGTGGTCATCAAACAGCTGTCTACAAGCAAAGCAGCAAGGTGTCAGCTAAACAGTTCAGGCAGATAGTATCTCTGCCATCTTGCTAGTATGCACCTGGAAGAGATAACAATTCCTTAAAGAGCTCATGACAGTCTGCACATCTCAAGGTTCTCTGAGAGGGGCTGGATCTCCAAAGATGTTTCATCCACCATCTATCCTTTAGGTCACTGGTTTGTTGTTGGACCGCTAGGTTCAGATGCTAACGCAACTATTTTCCCCCTTGGGTATGGTGGTTTCTGTCCAAGAATGAATTGTCTGCAAATAATCTATTCTCATCAAAGCAATCCTGCTGTTTTCTGGTAGAGAAGCAAAGATGCTAATTATGATGAATTACAAGGTAGTCCACATACTGTGAATAACCTTGCAGCTCCTGTTGACTGCAGATTGTCCATTGCCCTTAAAAAGGAGCTACCCTTAAAACCATGAAAATTGATTTCCTTTGCCATTGTTTTCAGGCCAGGCTACTGGAAATAACAGCAGATGTAGTGTTGGTCAGACCAGTGATCATTATTATATGTTATGGTCTGGGATATGTGAACATCCTTGCAGTGACTCACTTGAACTATGACATAATTTAATAGGTGCTAGTGCCTGGATTGAGAACTGTTGTCATAAGTTCTTGCACTTCTCTCTGGCACAACACTGATTATGACAGGATCATGTTCCAAGTATTTTATCAGAAGCAGACACTTTGTTCTTTCCCGCCCTGGTGCTGAAGCCTTGTAGAGGATCTGTCCTGCCTCTGGGACACAGTTCAGGTTTTTACAAGGTCAGTAGAAGTCATCTTTAGCCTGATTGACAGATTCTAGGGTCTGTATGTGCTGATGCTAATAGCATGCTGGTTCCAGGTTAGTGAACCACAAATCACTAAATGCTCAATTAATCCCAGAGAGAATTTGAGATACCAAACTACTTGTTCTTGGCTGTTTGCCATTCCAGATGTCTTGCTTTTTGACCTGGTCATCTGCCCAGTATGCTGCCTCTGAAAGCAAAGTTATAGATCTCAGCATTTGGGCTTATAGGCTATGATGGCAAAGTGACATTCAGGTCAGTCTTATTATCCATGAGGGTCCTGAATTTACATTGTGGAATGGAAGTTGTGGAGTGAGATTTACTTTAATGTGGCGTGGCTGCTGCATACCAGCTTACTAGATGGACTTGACAGGGTAAAGATTTGGTCTGGTGGAAAGGGGTATAGGGTTCTTGAAGACAAAGCTCTGCTGCATAGATATTAATTGGTATGCACATGCAGAGATCTGCATAGATGCATGTACACATAACATGCAAACATTTCTTTAAACCCCCTTTCCCACTTCATCCCCAAATCTCCTCTTGGTTCCATGCCACTTTACCTAACCTCCTCCCACTCTGACTTCTTCACCCTCTTGCACCCTACTCCCATGATCCCTTCTGAAGGCATTCCATCTGGCCCTCTGCTCCCTTCCCCCTTCCAAATACCTCCCTCCCTGGCCCTGAGGAAAAACCTAGGGTCCAGCCATCACTCCAGACAAACTTTTCCCAAAGGTTACTTTAAGAACAGCTTATTCAAAGAGGGATCTTATTGATTAAAATATAGATTGGGGACGATTGGGTTAATTGAGGGGAAACTGACAGGGTAGATGAACTTTGTTGGTTAGGGAAATGAGTTCAAAGGGTCATGATTTTTTTTAAAAAGCAAGTCTTTTTGGAACAGAAGGTAGAAAACCTTCATATTCGAATCCCTATCTTGTTTCTGGGGGAGGGGGGAAAAATGTTTGGTCAAATACTAATGATAGAGTAAGATTTAAGTCACATTTTAATTGAATGGCAAAACAGACTCAGATGCACAGATTCTTAAATTCTAAGCCATCCTTTCTTTCCAAATTCCCCTGGTTGTAAGTGTGCATAATTACAAGTTTAAGTGATCTGGATCACTGTCCATCTCTTGTCTGTGACTGCTCTCTTCATCAAGTGAAGATTTGGTAAATTTCACTTACTAAAGTGAAAGTTACCAAAGTGATGAGGACTCTTAAACTGGCTTTATCCAACTTTATTTCCAGGCCAGGGTCATTCTCCACAGTTCTTGGAATTAGAGGATCCTATTCTAGTCCATGCTACTCTGCTCCTCAGCATTAAGTTGTTTCCATGTGGTAGGTAATTACACCAGTTGAATTTCAACATGCCTTCCCTTAAAACCAGCTGCATCAGAGATGTGGTCACACTGTAATTTCCTTCCAACTAAATACAAGGAACACTGAAGCTATATTTTCTACTTGTCAAAAGCTCCTTATCTATCAATTTCACTCTTCCATGAACCAGACTGCCTGTAACTTTGGTGTCATTTCTGATCATGTATCTGCTTCATGGATATAGGCTACTTTTGCTTCCCAAGGTGCTGTCCATTTCCAACTCCATCTCTATTCCTTTTAAGCTCTCAAGACTTGCTCTTTCTCTACCCTCAAGCATGAACTTTGCCCATTTTCCAACTTGCACTGTGTCTTGTTTACTCTTCTCCGCTATTCTTATTGACCTTCATTAGTCCCTCTTCTCACCATTTCTAATCTTTCAACCTTTGTACCTCTATTCTTGGCATCGTGCAAGGTTTTAATCAACATTCATCCACTAGTTCTAGGCCCAAATTTTAAATTTTCTCTAGTTCCTTTACCATCTCCTTGCATTGCTCTGAACTTGGCAGTGAGAACTACTTTCTGCTTCCATTATCCTTTTCCTGTTACACTGCTTAACACCAAGTCTCTCTTCTTGGCCTTCATTTTTGCTAACCTACCTCTTACTCCAAGACTTCTCCCCTTAGTGTTGGACTCCTCAACCAAGGGAAACATCCTCCCTGCAGAAATTGTAAATTTTAATGAAATCTCCTCATTGAAGATGAATACCTTTCAGTCCAGATGAAGGATCTTTACCAGAAACTGCAACTGCCCATTTCCCTCCAATAGATGCTGGCTGACCTGCTGAGTCCACCAGCATTTTGCATACTAGGTAGGACTGTACTTGTTGCGTGCTTGTGAATCTAAATGTACTCTTAGAATTGTCAACAACAGCCTCCTATCCCACAAATCTGGTATCCCCAAGGATTTGGCTTTGACCCTTTCATTCACATGCTGTCGTTCAGTAAAAACACAATACCCACATTTACTGTAATGGCAGCAAGTCTCCTTTGGGCAGTCCCCCAGGCTCCAACATAAACAGGATGTGGATTGGTTGCAAAGGACAACGAATGACTGAGCATTTCAGACCGCTGGCAAAGCAGGAGCCAAATTGGGAGGACTGGAGTAGCTTAGTACAACTTTCCTTCCATAGCCTTAAAAGCAAATATTGTTAAATTGCTTATTGCCAACATTTGCAACCTATTTAAAAGTGCCAGAAATGTGTATGATCAAGTCCACAATGTAGAACTGAAACGTCATGCTCTGGGAAGAATTATTTTTTAAATAGACTGATCCCTACTACAAATTGTAGTCTCCTTATTTCTTAAAGTAGTTGATCAAGAGGCGACTATTGGTAAGGCAGCAAATTCTAGTGCGTGTCTACTATCTGGATAATGCAGCTCTTCATTTGACTTGAAGCATAAACCCCAGGCCATGTTCTCAATGACACTGACATATCCCCGTTTTTTCTTTGGTGTGGTTGGTGGGGGGAGAGAACCGAATCCGATAAATTCTAATTCATCTAACTGCTAGCTGTGTGTGGTGTTACCCCATAAGGTAATAGTTTCCCCAGTAGTTGCATTTCAGTTCTGGGATACCGCAAAGAATATTACATTTCTTCCTCCAAATTAGTGTGCCACTGAAGCTCAAGACACCGATTCAAACTGGCATAACACTTTACTGTAACAGGATGGTTTGATGCAAGACATGATCAACATTCTGCATATTTTTTTCCCTCCGGAGTGTAGTGTAATCAGAAACTCTACGGATCATTTGAGAAACTATTGGCTGCTGCGATGGGGTGAACTCCACTTCTGTGGCCCGGGGTGGGACGGCCTTGCTCATTTGTATACATGAGTCACAAGACCACAGCATAAACAAACGACACGCTCTTCCGCTGCTGCTGCCGGAGGAGCGAGTAAACACATCTCTTCGCCACAAGCATCATTTGTTTGGCCGTGTGATCCGGAACAAGGGCTCTGGCAACCTGGAGGCGGGCTGCTGCAGCTCGGACGGCGGTGTGAGAGGCACGGCCGGTGAGCAGGCCTACTCCCTGCTCGGCGCCAGACACACTCGGGGCCCCTCGGGGAAAGCAGAACAACCGTGAGCGGAGGCAGGGCAGGGTTAGGTTTGTCATGCAACGTGCATCCTGGATTTGTGCTGCAGGCGGCCGGTGGGCAGGGCCCCAGCTGTCAGCTGTGTGTGTGTGTGGGGAGCCGGCGGCGATCTGTCAGCTCCGCTCGGCCACTCACCTCCAGCGTGTAGTTCCTGCTGATGCTCTCGTAACTGGCCCAAGCCTCGCACCTCGCACATTCGTCCATGTTCAGCTTCTGGCACAGTTCTTCGAACCTCTGCTTGGTCCGACGGCTGCCCTCGCCGCCCTCCTCCTCCTCTTCCTCCTCCTCCTCGCTTTTCATGCTGCCTGGGCCCCCGGCTCCGGTGCCGTACCACAATCCCGGGATGGCTGGCTTCATGCAGCGCCCGTGGGCCGCACGGTAGGCATTTAAAAGCCGCTGATTGACAGCCGGCCCCGCGAATGGCACGACGCTCTGCTCCCGTCCCCGACGTTTCATTGGTCTGCCGTCGCCCTTCGGGACACGCCCCCGCCGTGCTCTGGCTCGCTAGTGGTCAGTAGCCACGTCAATCACGGCTTGGTCTTCCCTCGCCACCCAATGGTGCGTTTCTTGTGGGTGAAACGACGTAACCGAGTGTTGGAGAGTGAGGAAGGAGTCAGGGAGGCTGCAAAAGCTTGTGGTATCCATGCAGAACTGCCCTATGCACCAACCCTCACTGTGGTTGGGTAAACGTTCTTCTCCCATGCTGAGAATAAAATTCCCAGCGGCTGAAACAGTGGTCAGATACTCTTTAGACGGAGTCGTATTCTCTAACCTTGAGACTGTACCCCGACGGAAGCTCTGACGTGCTGGATGTTTTTCCTGTGTCTGGTCAGGGTAGTTTGCACTGTTTTGGGTACTACCAAGATGTTCTTGTAATTGAAACGTACTCAGCGCGCACAATGCTGAAAACTTCATGAACTAATTGGCCTCATAGAGTCGTACAGCACAACTTCTGCCCAACTAAGCTGGTCCCATTTGCCCGCGTTTGGCCCATATTCCTCTCAACCTTTCTTATCCATATACCTTTCCAAGCGCCTTTTTAAATGTTGTAATTGTTCCTGCATCAACCAGCTCATTCCATCTACTGAGCACTCTGAGTGAAAACTCAGGTGTTGTCCCTCCAGTTCCTATTAAATCTCTTCCCCTCTCACCTGAAACATATGCCCTCTAGTTCTTGATTCCCCAACCCTGGGGAAAAGGCTGTGCACATTAAAGTGGATAAGGGTGTGACAGGCGAAATGTAGGGGGAGTAATGTTATCCACTTTGCTCAAAACAGAAAAGGAGAGTTTCTCTTCAAGTAGTGAGAATGACTAATGCTGGTGATCAAAGGGACTGGTCTAGGACCTGAGGCATTTTGGGAGAATTACAGTCTGGAATGTACACAGTTCAATGGTAGAACAAAAGGTAAATATTGAAGAAATAGGAACAACAAACATTCTCCTAGGGAAGACCTGAAACATGAATACTTCCTTCCCCCATTGAGCACCACGCCTCCCCTCCACAACAGATACTGCTCCACCCACTGAGTTCCTCCCTCCAGCGGATTGTTGGTTCAAATTCCAGCATCTGCAGTCTCTTGTGTCCACACTGAAGATTAAGACCTTGGTGTACATATCCAAGGATTTCCCAAGGCAGCAGTCTTAAGATGGTTAAGAAGGGAAGAGTAAGAAGGCAACGGTACAACAATATAAAAATTGGTTCAGTCATAGCTGGAGTACCAGTTCTGGTACTACACTATTGGAAAGATCTGATTGCACTGGACAGCACCTTATTGCACTGCACTTTCTCTGTTGCTGTGACACTTTGTACTGTTATTGTTTTTATCTGTACTACCTCAATGCACTCTGTACTAACTCAGTGTAACTTCACTGTGTAATGAATTGACCTGTACGATCGGTATACAAGTTCTTCACTGTACCTCGGTACAAGTGACAATAATAAACGAATACCAATCATTCACTGTGTTTGGTACATTATTGGATACCCTGATCCTGACTGTGGTTACTTCTTGAAGCTTTGACACCATCTTGCATGCACACTCCCATTCTGATTCATTATAAACAATGGACCTTTCCCCACTCCTGCTACCTCTGACCTTCCCTTTCTGGGTTGTCACCAAGGTTTTCAACTTTGGTGACTGGTCACAGTCTGTCCTTCTGTTCCCCGGCTGCGCTGTGTTGTGTTGGGCGGATAATAGTGAGCCCTTACTGGCTGTAATATCATGCAGAGAATGCTCTTAGCTTTGGAACTGCTTCCACATTGCAGCCAACTCCCAAAGCAATTGCTTTATTATTGTCACATGTATCAAGAGACAATGAAAAACTTCTGTTTGCGTGCCATCCAGACAGATCATTCCATACATATAAATATATCGAGGTAGTACAAAAGGAAAAGAAAACAGAATGCAGAACATAATGTTACAGTTACAGAGAAAGTGCAGTGCAGGTAGGCACATAAAGTGCATGGGCATCCAACTCAAGCTGTGCTTGATTCAAGCCATTCAGCAATACTGTAAATCAAGAGGATTCCTGGAGATAGTGGACTCTTGTCCAGAACTCTCAGTGATGCCGCTGGTAGAGACTCACAGTTCCAGCTACATGGGTTCAATCCTGACCTCTGGTGCTGTCCATGTGGAGTTTGCACATCCTCCTGAGATGGTGTGGGTTTCCTTTGAGTCCCATGGTTTCCTCCCACATCCCAAAGAAGCGTTGATAAGTGAGTCAATTAGCCACAATAAATTGCCCCTGGTATGAAGGTGAGTGGTAGAATTTGGGGGGAGGATGGTTGTTGAAAGGAACGTGAGAAGAATAAAATGGGATTAATGCAATGAATTCTAAATGGTCCCTGTAGAATTGATGGGATAAAGTTTCCATGTTGTTTGACTCTAAGTTGTGCAGTCTCACTTTCTCCATTGGTATTGTCGGAGCCACACTCGAATCAATATCATCTTGCAACAGCAACTTCTGCTGAGCTTTAGCTTCTTGCCATATTTGTAGACTCTTGGAGTGACAGCTGTTCCCTGAAACTTCCCTGAGCTGGCTCTCCCATAGTGTTCAAGCAGGTAACAGTCTCTTCCTCTGAACTGCTGGCCATTGTAATTTGAGAACTGTCCCATTGATCTGAGAGAGCCAAATCACCTCCAAGTGTGACTACCCTTCACTCAGAATGTCCTCCCTCTGAGACCACGGTCTATTTTTCTGGCCAACCTGCTTTGCACTTAGCTTCTCAACATCATCTTTGTCTGATGCAGGATTTTGACCTGAAACACTGACTCAGATCCTCCCACAGATGCTGCTCGACCCACTAAGTTCTGCCAGCAAATTGTTTGATGCTCCAGATTCCAGCATCTGCAGTCTCTTGTGTCTTCATTTTTACCCTCAGAGGCAGTATCATTGATATCTTCTGTTGGACTATTGCACTACCATCACAATGTTGACCTCAGGTGGAATACACAGACACCCAACTCTTCCTGCCAGACACCTGAACAGACAGCACTCCAAGTTCTCCCTCTCAAGGAATGCCCTCTGCATTCTCTTTACAACTTTTTAATAATATCCACTCCCCTTTTAAACCTACCTCTGAGGATATCATGTTCCCATTCACTGCCACACTGTTTCAGACATCTCTAGCTCCGTGATGTATTCATGCTTCAGCTAATCCACTAACCTATCTCCTCCCAGGAAGGTCTCACATTTTCCTGGCTGGATCTCTCTACGTTGACACCATTGCTTGTGCCTTGATCACGAGACCCACCTGCATGGAGAGAGCTGCTTGTGCTCACTGCACTCTCACCCAGGGTTGTAATTATTTGCCCTATCTTGTGCAGTTGTGCGATAGCCTTTGAACTACCTGTTTACTACATCTCTCTTGTAAGCCTGTGACCCTGGTCTCCAAAATCTGCCAGCTGGGGTCTCCTTGGTGCACCCCAAGCCCACCAGACCAGTGCTCTGCTCAAGCAGGGACAGGTCAACCCGGGATAGGAGGGGCTCCTGCAGCTCATCGCTGGCCAATGCACAGTCCCTCAGTCCAGGTGACTCCCTCATTACTGGTGCAAGATCATGGCCCTGTAACTATGAAATGCAACTAGACCCAACAGTCTCTACTGACTACTCAACAATGCATCTCCCCATAACTTGGAGGGTCTCTCCTGCATTTGTGTCCAATATCATTTTGCTCTGCAAAGTGGTGAAGGTATTTCAGAAGCACATGACTTACTGCAGAATCAATGCAAATATTCATTGTTGCTTCCTCAATTATCAATGCGAATATTTATGGCTGCTTCCTTAATCAACAAGGGGGCCTCCAACACACTATTCTTATCACCTTCCTCGGGTGCACTTTAGAAACTGTTCAGCATTCCTGTTTCTACCTTCTGATTATTTGACTCTACCACATGGACCTTGCCACTTGTATCTGAACCACACGAGGACTTCCAACTTCACTCTCAAGGACTTGCTCCTGTGCATTGTAACTAACCCTGTAACAACTGTAGCACCCAGCCATCGTTAACAAGCATTATAAGAGTGATCCCTGTAACCTCCTGCCTTTAGCACTTGCTGGTTTCCTGCCAGACCTACTGGAAGCATCCACGTGACTTGTCCGCGAAGAAGGCGATGACTGTAATGCCATTACCATCTCTGCGGCCTGTTGCTGCTTTGCACCTCAGAATCGCACCATGAGCAAAACAGCCTCATGGTTCTAAGCACTGTGCTACAAGCTCCTGCAAATGTTAAGTCCAGCGTATCAAATAGTTTCACCTGAACTCTCCCATTCACCAGTTCACACACTCACTGATCCTGCTCTGCTTGATGGTTTATCATTATTATTGTCACATGTACTAAGGTACAGTGAAAAACTTTGTTTTGCATGCAATGCATACAGATCATTTCATTACAATAGTGCATTGAGGTAGTACAAGGGAAATTAATAACCGAATGCAGAATATAGTGTTACAGTTATAGAGAAAGTGCAGTGTGGGTGGACAATAAGGTGTAAGGGCCACCGCATGGTAGATTGTTAGGTCTGGAGTCCAGGGGACCGTACTAAGAGACTGTTCAATAGTCTTATAACAGCGGGATAGAAGCCGTCGCTGAGCCTGGTGGTACATAATGTAAAGAGGTCTGAGAGTTACAACCTGTTGCCAGTTGTCATTGACCCTATCTTCACCACCATCTCCTCTCAGCATTGCCTGTGATCCCAGAAATGTCAGTCCCTTCAAGGTCTTCATCCAGTCCTCATATGTCTGTCGCCTAGTCTTCAGATTGTGGTGCTAGTGGACTCAACAACATGTCAAATGTCTCCAGACCTACCACCAGCACCAATATCACCCTCTTCTTCCCACATATCTCCGTGTCCCACTGCTCAGTTCCCTACCCCCAGGACCTTGATGATATCGTTTGTTCCCAGGAACATTTCCACTTTCTCCATATACTGGATGAATCTACTCATACCTCCTGAGCTTGCCAACATATCCATCATGTCCATAGCCCACCTCCATTGCTGCTCCTGCTAAAGAACCCCAATCTCTATTGACTTCACACTGGATCACTGTCTTACTCCACACTTGGTCAGCAATGTCCTTTGTCTACTGCTTGTATAAGCAAGCAACAAAGTACCTTCTGGAGGCACTAACTCAACCGAACAACAGTGCCTGGTACAGCAACATATCAAAGTTATGCTGCATGGTACATTCAGTTCTTAGATACTCCAGTAATGGAATTATCAGCTGTAAACAAAGAGGGTGTGCTGGATCTGCGCCCTCCACTCTAGATATTAGAATAGAGAACATAGAACAGTACAGCACAGGGACAGGCTCTTCGGCCTACGATGTTGTGTGGAACTAACTAAACTAATAATTAAATGCCTAATTAAACTAATCTCTTCTACCTACACGATATCCATATCCTTCCATTCTCTACATATTCATGTGCACAGCTAAGAGCCTCTTAAACACCCCATATTTGCCTCCACTACCTCCCCTGGCAGTGCATTCCAGGCACCCATCACTCTCTGTGTATAAAAAAACTTGGCCTACACACTTCCTTTGAACTTATTCCCTCTCACCTTAAATGGATGCCCTCTAGTATAAGACAATTTGATCCTAGGAAAACGATATTGGCTGTCTACTCTAGCTACACCACTCTTATAAACCTCAATCAGGTCTCCCCTCTGTCTGCACCGCTCCAGAGAAAACAATCCAAGTTTGTCTAACCTCTCCTTGTAGCACATGCCCTCTTTAGCAGGTAGCATCCTGATAAAGTGAATTTCCAACAAT
>JARFYF010000017.1:33408478-33419064 GCA_030265395.1 Rhina ancylostomus | reverse complement strand
GGACTATGATTGGCACCCCATTCACAACCCTAAAAATTTACTCTCTCCACAACCAGCACACAATAGTTGCAGCACATATCCTCTACAAAGCACTCTGCAGTTACTCAACCAGGCAACACATCCCAGACCTATGATGTCCAGCACCAAAAAGGACAAGGGTTTCAGGGGCATGGGAACAACAGCATCAGCAAATTTCCTTCAAGGTCACACACTGTACTTACTTCAAAATACATCACCATTTCTTCATTGTTGCCTGGCCTGAACCCTTGTATTCCAACTCAAGAAGATAGCCAACACCATCTCCTCAAGGGAATTAGGTATGGGCAATAAATGCTGCTTGCCAGCAATGCCCAGATCCCAGAAAATGAGTAAATAAAAATAAATACTACACGGCTTCAAGGCCTCTATCTTCCTCCAACTAATAAGTCTAATATAACTGGCAATGGTCTGGGCTGCATTTACCCTAAGTTCCACCCTTCTCTGCTTACTTATACCTGTTAGATTAAGCCGTTGATCCAGGTATCTCTTCTCCAGGAACTGAAACTCAAATAACTGCAGATGCAGGAAATCTGAAATAAAAATAGAAAATGCTGAAAATACACAGCAGGTTTGGCAGTATTTATGGAAGAAGAAAAAGAGATAAATGTTTCAGGACTCTTTATTTTATCTCCTTTTCCAGGTTGGTATCAATTTTTTTTTATACTGCTTTTGTTAAGAGTCTAAGGATGTTTTGCTATCAACATGGTATGTAAATACAAGCTGCTGTTGTTGACTTAAACTATTACTGTAGTATGCTGTATCCAATACCTATGACTAGCACTGCACTAAGACAATAAGCTTGCTTTTCTAGTATTTCCCAGCTCTTTTAACTCTTCTGTATGGACAATACCAACAGCCAGAAGTCTGAAATAGAAGTAGAAAATTTTGGAAACTCTCAGCATCTGTGGAAAGAGAAACAGAGTTAATATTTCAGAGTGAAGACCCTTAGAATTGGAAAGAAGAGTAAACAAGTTAGCTTTAAATGGCAGGGTTTTTTTTTCAGTAATGCAGTGAAGGGTAAGGTTTTGGATGCAGTAGGGTCAGGCTGTTAATAATCTGATTGATGAATTAATGATGGTGGTTAGAGAAAGATAACATGAAACAACAGCAGTATCATTCAACCCATAAGCAGATTGGCAGTTCCTTTATTGCCATCTAATCAAAGTCCAGGAAGTTCTTGTCAGCAGGATTGATGAGACATCACGACCACAATATTACTTCATATAGGACCATTACCAGCTTCTCAGAGAAATTGGGGATGAAGATAAATGCCACCTTATTCTAAATTCCAAGAGGAATAATGAAAAATAATTGCTTTCTCAGATTTGTAGTGATCTAAAGAAACATATCTTATTTGTCCCAATAGTGAGGAAGTTTTACTAAGAAGTTAAATTCTACAGCCATTAACCCAAAATACTTAAATACATTTTCAGTTCATCTTTTCTCTGTTAACCAAAAAAAAATTCCTGCAATCTCAGTAGCTCCACTAGAGCAGGACTTCAATTTCATCAATATTTAATTTGTGCACTGAAATGATTGAAAATGTATTGGAAATACTTGTCTTTCCAAATACACGTTCATGATATTTCCACGTTATATGTTTACAGCTTTCTTTGTAAAAGAATTCCAGCCCTGTTTTGTTGCAACAAAACTAGTTTTATTAGAGTCATAGAGCAATACAATACACATACAGGCCCCTTGGCCTAACCAGTCCATGCCGACCATGGTGTCCACCCAGCTAATTTCCTGCGTATGGTCCAGATCCTTCTAAGCCCTGCCCCTCCATGTACCTATCCAAGTGCTTCTTAAGTGATACTATTGTATCTGCCTCAACCATTTCCTCTAGCAGCTCGTTCCATTTTCTCACTACCCTCTGCCTGAAAAAAGTTGCCCCTCAGGTCCCTTTTAAATCTTTCCCCTCTCACCCTAAACCTATGCCCCTAGCTTTGGACTCCCCAAACCCCAGGGAAAAGACTGTTACCATCCACCTTATCTATGACTCTCATAATTTTAAACACTTCTATTAAGGTCGCCCCTTATTCTCCTACATTCCAAGGAATAATGACCCAGCCTGGCCAACCTCTCCCTATAACTCAGGCCCTCTAGTCCTGGGAACATCCTCGTAAACCTTTTCTGCACTCTTTCCAGTTTAAAAATGTCTTTCCTGTAACAAGGTGACCAAAACTGTACACAGTACTCCAAGTGCAGCCTCACCACTGACTTAATGTCCCAACTCCTATACTCAATGCTCTGATGAAGGCCAGCATATTAAATGTCTTTTTCACCATCCTGTCTACCTGTGACACCTCTTTCAATGAACTATGCACTTGTACTCCTAGGTCTGTGTTCTATTCCCTCCCTAGTACCCTACTATTCATAGTACAAGTCCTACGCTGGCTCGACTTTCCAAAATGCATCACTTCACACATACCTGTATTGAAACCCATTTGCCACTCCTCAACCCACTTCCCTAACTGATCAAGATCCCCCTGAAATCTACGATAACCTTCTTCACCATCAACAATACCTCCTAATTTCATGTCATCCACCAACTTACTGATCAAGCCTTGTGCATTCACATCCAAAGCATTTGTATAAATAATGAATAACAAGGGTCCCAACACTGATCCCTGTGGCACTTAGTAGTCATTGGCCCCCATTCCAAGAAACAACCTTCAACCACCACCCTCTGCTTCCTACCTCCAAACCAATTTTGAATTCATCTAACTAGCTCCACCTGGATTCCATGGGACCTCACCTTCCAGACCAGGCTACCATGTGGAACCTTGTCAAAAGCCCAAATAGACAACATCCACTGCCCTACCCTCATCTACCTTTTTCATTACTTCTTCAAAAAAAACCTAAGAAGTTCATCAAGCACAACTTTCCACACACAAAGCTGTGCTGACTCTGTCTATCCAAATGCTGGTAGATCTGTCCCTCAGAATTCCTCCAGCAACCTCCCCACTACTGATGTTAGGCTGACCAGCCTGTAGTTCCCTTGCTTGTCCTTGCCATCCTTCTTAAATAACGGAACAACAACAGCCACCTTCCAGTCTTTGGGAACTTCACTAGAGCCTAACGATGAAGTAAATGTTGCCACAAGGGCCTCTGCAATTTCTTCTCTGGCCTCCCACAAAGTCTGAGGATGCACTCAGTCAGGCCCTGGGGATTTATCCACCTTAATGCACTGTAAGGCTGCAAATACCTCCTCCCTAGTAATACAAATGTCCTCCAAAACATCTCCACATTTCCCTTCTCTCTGGAGCAACCATGATTTTCTCCTCAGTAAACACAGAGGAGAAATATTTGTTAAAAATCCCATCCATCTCCTGCAGCTCAAAATTTAGGCAGCCCTGCTGATGTCTGAGGGGACCTACTCGCTCTCTAGCCATCCTTTCACTCTTAATATAGCTATAGAATCTCTTGGGATTTTCCTTAACCTTGCCTGCTACATCCAGTTCATACTCTCTCTCTTTGCCCTCTTGATTTCCCTCTTAAAAGTATTAATCTTTTTATCAAGGGATTCATTTTCGTTACCCCTCCCCTGCCTTCGAAGGCCTCCTGCCCAAAAGTGCTCACTTCTGTCAATCAGGGTGCCAAGATGTGGAATAGAAACTGGTCAGACATCTTCTGTGGTGAAAGTAACAATGTCTCAGGTCAGTGACCTTTCATTGTAACTAGGAAAGACTGGAAATCAAAAATATTTTAACTTGCAGGGAACAAAGAAACTGTCTATGATAGAGAGATCAAGAAAAACTGAATGATACAAGTCATGGTGGTTGATAGAGGGCAATGAATGTTTGTTAACCACAGCTGATTTTGTTGAGGGGATGCAAATGGGAGGAACAAAAGATGCTTGATACAAAACTTGGCAGTTGCTGCAAATCTGAAATAAAACAGAATGTTGGAAATACTCATCAGATCAGGCAGATCTATGAATTAAAAAAAAAGTTTGATTTTTTTCTTTTATTTTTATTTACCTATTTGCATCTCCTTCAAATAAGAGCTGTAACTCACAAGCCTCCACTACAGTCTCTCACCCAGCACAACCTACTACTTGTCAGTCTCTTATTGTTCACCTTTTCACGACTCCATCTCTGCAAATTTAAATGTGCTTTTATATTGAACTTTTGTTCTCTCTCCACAGGTGCTACCTAACTTGTTGAGCATTTTCAGTTCTTTCGCTTGCCAGCAAGTGGGAATATCATGTTAAGTAGTACATGGTTAAATACTGCCAGACTCTCAGGAAACCCATACTTTCTACATCAACAACTTATTGCCTCCAGACTGAAATCCAGCTTCCTTCTTCAGAGTAAAAATCCCGACTGTTTAATAGAGTGAAGCAAACATTACCTTCTTTGCATTTCTTCGATTTATAACGGGCACACGTTCTTCTCCAGTTAGACTTTTGACATCTATTTTGTTAGGGTTTCTGCACCGATGTCTTTTTTGCTTTGGTCGCTCGCTCACAATCTCAGGTTTGTCAATTTTCTGAAATAAATGCCAAAGGATTTAGAACCAAGAAAGTACAATTGATGGTAACATGTGCTTCACCATCAAAAATATGAAATAAACACCAGTAAAATGCTAAGTAATGCATATCATGTAAAATTATCTATGATGATTACAATACTACACCTTGAAATAATTACATGCTCTCCCATCATTTTGTAATTTATAATCAACTTAATCACAACCTCCATGAAAGTATTAGGAAAAAACATAAGAATGCAGAAGTCCTTATAGTGACATTAACTAAACGTTCAAAGTATTCAGCAATCATTTTAACATCCAAGATTGCCTGGTGGACTATGCCTGATAATTTTACTATGCACCACAGTGCTCATTCAGGTGTTCTTCATTGGTGCAACTGGAGCAGTACTCTTATTACCTATATCTGCGTTTTGTAAGGAGTGGAGTGGGTAGAACTGTGGTTAATTATCATCTTGTGCATGCAAAATAAATTATACATTTGCAGCTGAGGAATGGAGAAGGTTGTTTAGGGATTTCAAGAAAGACCTGCTTTTGGAGGGGGAAATTAGGAAAAGCATCGTAAGTTAAAAGATAAAATTCAGGAGAGGTTAGGAACACAGCTTGTGCATATGCAAAAATCTTTCAAGGTGACAATTAAACGTGAGGAAAATGTATTTATTTTTAAGTATAACCAAAATCTGGGATGCCTAGACTGTAATGGTGGAGGCAGACTCAATTAGCATGGAGTCATAGAGAGAAACAGCATGGAAACAGGCCCTTCAGTCCACACCAACCAGCCTTTTTTTAAACACAAATTCTATTTTCTCCCCATTTATATTTTTCTAAAAGTAGACTAGATCAGTACTTGAAAGAAAAGAATTGCAGTGCCACAGGTCAAGGGCAGACTGGCTACAATACTCTTGCAGAGGGCCAGTCTACATTTGAGGGGCTGAATCATCTATGGTTCCCTCAAGGCCGATAGTTTTGTCTTTAAATGTTTGCATCTGAGAAAATGCATTGTCAATAATTGTTTTCTCTGAAACCCAAAGCTCAGATCTCGACCAACATTAAAATATGACACTGCAATTAAACTTAAGTTCAAAACCAACAAGATAGGATTGTGGCCTAAATTAATTGCCACTGATGCTCCGTGAAAATCTTTATAACTTTGATAAGTAATGTCTCCCTAACAAAGCCCAGAAGTTGAAAATCTGTATTCTGTTTTGAAAATTAGATTTTGGTACCTTGTTCACATTCAAGAAATCTTCAGACACAGCTTGCTGAGAAACTGAATTTAATAATCCCAAGGATTTGAAGATTTACCTATAAATTTATGAATTGGAGTAAATTACTTTTTGAGGTGTGCATTGGAGTGGGGCAGGAAGATAGAATATGGGCAAACCAAGGGTGACTGAGAGAGGTCAAGTAGAGGCATGTTGACATGAGTGAGCACAAAGTGTGAGCAATCAAATTAAAATGACTGCACATACTATTGCCCTTTGCTAGGCAGGATTTTTAATGTCAGTTTGGGTCTGTATTCCTTTGAGTTTATAAGAATGAGGGGTGACTGTATTCAAGCACGTAAGATCCTAAGGGGCTTAACAATGTACATGTTGAGATGTTTTTGCCGGTGGGAGAGAGATGACCCTGGGGATGAGGAAGGGGCTGGTCATTCAAAACTTGGATGTGTAGAAATTTCTTTTCTGTGAATTTCTGAGATTCTCTGCCCCAGCGGCTGGTAGAGGAAAGATCAATAGAAATACAAGGCAGAAATAATTATTTGAAAGATTGTGAAATTGAGGGTTATAGGGAACTGGCACAGAGGAGTTGAGGCCAGCATAGATCAGCCATGATCATCCGAATGGCAGGGCAGATGTGAGGAGCCTGGTGGCCTCCTCCTGCGTTCTTGATTATCTTGCTTTCACTGTTAAATAAAGGTAAAGATTATATTGAATGTAGTAAAATTAGTTTATATATTGGTATGTACACAAATACTTACTGGAACGTGGGCTGACACATCTGCCACATAGTCTGGGTGGTCCTTAAGCCACTCTTCCAAATCCTTTCTTTTTGGAGCATCTTCCCCTGCGAGTCTTGTGCCATTTTTCACATTAATAACTGAGACACGACTTTCAGCATCAAGTTGTCCATGAGATGCATTAAATGCTGTTTGTGTGTTGGTTAACTCAACATTACCCTGAAGATATAAATAAGTCTCTAGAGATTTCCAATAGTTTCCACAGCACACTCACAGTATAATTACTGTCAGCATTCTTTATAGGTTGTACCTTAGAGATTAATGGCGAACTGAATATTACCAATATATAATTTTAACATTTACAGTACCAAATGAGATATGTGGTTAATACAGAGAATTAATGCCGAAAAATAGCTTGGGCACACAACTGACATTAACTTCAAAATGGACTATTGAAGCAATATACTTTGATAGAATAAGAATGCCACATAATCCTTGCAAAAATAGTAATTAAATGGGGTAAAGGATAGAGAGACACAAGTAGACACATCAGTGGGGTAGAGACATGAAATGATAAGGCCACTTAAAAAAACAAACCAGATAGTAGGTTCACATCTACAGAAATAGAATTCACACTGATACAGAACCTGCGTTTTCTAACATTTGAAATGCAACGATATGGAACCAAACTATTTGTAAAAAGCATAAAAAAGACACCACATTTACTGGACTAAGGGTGATTTACTACAATGGCACCAGAATGAGAGATTATAACTATATTGAATTGTCTGAGGCTGTCCTGTATGGAAGAGGGTGAGAGAGGAAGGGAGGTGACCCAAGGGAGGTCTTGAAGATTTGGCAAAGGATTTAATAGGGTGAATGTAAGCAAGGTTTTTTATCTTGCAGATGAGACCAGAAGTATGGACCATAAATATAGAACAGTTAGTATTAAACCAACAGAATGTAGTAGAGACATTGTTTAAATACACTCAATGGTTTGAATGGGAGTTTGCTCTTGAAGGTTTGTTGCAGATAACTTGGATACATTTAAAGAGATGCTAGATCAGCATATGAGAAAAAGTAGTAGATGGATGTGTTATTGATAGCGTGTCTGGAACTGGCAAAACTGCAAATTGTCTTTTAACCCTTTAGCATTTACATCAAAAACTTAAAAGAATCTCTCAAACCCTGGACCAAATGAGGTGCTCAACACCCCTCAATCCATTGTACTCCCAGTTCAGGAAGACTGATAAGTTGTACGATATTGCAAGTATCATATGATCACAAATTTACTCTCTCAATAAAACATGCTTTTTATACGCAAGTATACGCTGATCTCATCATCCACATAAGTGGTTGACTTAAAGTCTATCAATGCACATTGTTCAGAACCCACTTAAGAGAAAACTGCTCATTAAACAGGAATGCCAACATTAATTGAAATTCTGCAGGCTCTGACTTCTCGAGTTCACTCCGTATCAACTCTCAACCGATACTCAATCCCTTCACCTTGAAATCTTGCATTCTAATCATCTCCGTCTTGGATAGGGTCATCTCTTGATTACTTCATGGTATTGCTCTCCATCCATATTTCCTTTCCTCTCCAACTACCATGTTCTTTGATATCTGTCCCTGGAAGAAACACTTTCCTAATTCCACTATACCTGTACTTTCTAAATTTTAATGGCCTAGCTATTGCACAACATTTTCTTGCGATGACGAATTTGCTCCACCATACCCATTTGTTTGCCCATTTAAAACCGTAACTCTTTGGCCCTTTTCCTTTGTGTGACCCTCATCTCTGCTCCTTGATGTACAAGGAATGAAGAATGGACATGATGGACATCTGGTACAACCAGTCACCAACAGATCTGATTCAGCTTTTGCCCTCTATCCCAACAAATGCAAGGAACTCATTGATTTCGGAGACCAATCAGCCATCTCTGTTGCTCCACCCCCTACCCACCCCCCTTCCCTTCCTCTAGTCCACATATCTCACACCTTAAGTTTTATTCTGCCTGCTCAAACCTCGAGGCCACAGTTCTCTCTAGACTCCCCCGTCCATCTCACCTTGTCCTCTTCAACTTACCTTGATCTCGAGGCACAACTTTGTTTTCATGAATTTATTTTGACTCAACTACTGACCACCCCACTTTCTTACCTGGTCATCATGTCAGTTCATATTGTTGATGTTATCTGGGGTACCATTACTGTCTCTTTCAGAAGCTTCCTCTCAAAAAAAATTCCACTTGAACCCTCCTTCCTTGTAAATTACTGTTTCATCTCTGACCTCCCATTCCTCTCCGAAGTCCTTGACCCCATTGGAACCTCTTGAACTTCTAACTGGTTTATTATTATCACATGTACCATGTTGAAAAGGTTTTGTTTGCATGCCATCCAGAAGTACATCACGGTAATACAAATGGGGGAAATAAAAACAGAATGTGGAATGTAGTGTTGCCCATCTTTCCCAGAATTCCTTGTTTAAATCCATCCAGTCTGGTTTGTATCTCTGCCACACCGCCAAATGACATGCAAGTGGCTGTGAAATGGATGTTATGTTCCCTCGACCCATCTACAGACTTCAACATGGTTGACCACACCATCTTCCTCCAAAGCTTATGCATCATAAAATGGGTGGAGCTGCATCCTCCTGGTTCCATTTGTACTTTACCAGATGTTGTCAAAGAGCCAACTGCAATGCCTTCTCTTCCACAATCACCGGTTCCTCCCAAGGAAGTAATCTTGGCCTTCATTTTTTTTTATCTGCATGCTGCCCCTAGGCAAGTTCTTGTAATTGGCTGCATTCAGCTTGACCTCAACATCATTACTCTTGAATCCCTCCATTATTTCCAATTCATCAGTCTGCTTGCCTGACATTAAATGATGGATGAGCAGAAATTTCCTCCAGTTAAATATGGGGCATCTCCAACTTTGGCCAATTGTGCAACCTAAGAATTGATTACTTTCAGCTGCCTTGGACACAAGCTCTGGCTTTCTCTACATAAATCCCTTTCTACCTTTCAATTTCTCATTCCTACTTAAAACCCTAAATCTGTGACCAAGTTTTTTTCTCATCAGGCCCAATATCTCCTTTTGGTGTCAAATGTTGTTTGATAACACTCCTATAAAGTGCCTTTGTGTGTCTTGCTACATACATGGGGCTATTTGAATAAATGGTGTTAGTGCACCAAAATATGTATTTATACAAAAGCACATCAAGATAGTGATAGTAATTTACCTTATTTGCATCTTCTTTTCTGATAATACTAAGCATCTTAATTATATTCTTTATACAGTCAAATATTGTGCAATCCCTGACTTTCTGGCAAAGCAAAAAAATGTCCACTTCTCTTAATAAATTATAAACCCTAATAGAACAATTTAAACAGGAGATGTTTGGTGTTTTTATTTTACCTTTTATTCTTTATATTTTCCAGCAGTATTTTATGCTAAGTAATGGAAGAAAATATTGAACAGGACTAGTAAATGGTTACATTTTCACTAGTTGCTGTCTTAACTTTAAAATCTACAGGAAAAACAAACTGCTTTTGTTAGCCAGCTGAGTAAACACTTGAAATTGGCAGACCCCACTGCATTTGTTGTCCATAATTTGTGACAGGAAACCACCTGTGCAAGCAGACTTCACTTGCCACTGACCTATTAAAAAGGCTACCTCCTGCCTTGCATGATTTCCCTGGGAGGAAGTTACTGAAAGAAGCTAGCCTGGTACTAAGAGGCAAGGCCAGTTTCTCTCATGGACACAGCAAGTCTATTGGGGGGGTGGGGGGGTGGGGAGACACTGAATAATCCGCACCGACAAAACTGACGGCATCCTCCTTATCAACACATCAACTTCCAGATAGTGCTGGAGAAACACAAACTGGACAACAGTATCAGCTCAAGAACATGCAGGGACAATGAAGCTGAAGACACTGGTTCAACAAACTGCTGACCAAAATTACATCTGCAGAACAGATATGGGTGTGACGTGGCATACTGGAGAAATGCAGGGCTAAACTATCTCTAATCCATTTTAATGTAACGAGTCTGACTCCTGTGGCAAATGAACCCAGAGCATTGATTAGCGGAT
>JARFYF010000017.1:33359490-33369879 GCA_030265395.1 Rhina ancylostomus | reverse complement strand
TTTAAAGGTCGGCACAACATGGTGGGCTGAAGGGCCTGTATTGAGCTGTATTCTATGGTTATCTGGAAACAAACCCAATGGAGAAAACCTTAGCTCATTTGGTAACACATTTGCCTCAGAAGATGATGCTGAAGTAGGTGGAACAGGACAAAGTTTAGACTGACATTCCAAGTTAGTTCTGAATGAGAGCTGCACTCTTGAAGATGCTCTCTTTCAAATGAGACATTCAGCTGCACCTAGCCTCAAGTAGACCCAATATTGCACAGTAATATTTTGAAGAGCAGGGGAATTCCCCCTCATTGTCTTGGCCAATATTCATCCCCAACCAATACCTAAATGATGTTATGATCCCTGATGTTAGTGGGATTTACTGTGCTCAACTGACAGTCATATTTCTATATTACAATAACAGTACAAAAGTAGTTCACCTGCTGTGAAGTGTCTTAGGATATTTGAATCACAGATCCCACATTAAGTATTCCCCTCATTCAATGCCTCCTCCATTCCAAAGCAAACAATTCTAGTTTATCTGATTTTTCCTCATTTATAATTTTCAATTCTGACAACATCCTCGGCCATCTCCTCTAGTCTAGTGCAATCACATCTTTCCTCTAGTGACCAAAACTGTCTACACTACTCAAGCTGTGGTCCAATTAGCATTATATACAGTTCTAGCATAACCTTCCTACATTTATAAAGCACTGGCTAATAAGGGAAAGCCTTTGTATGTCTTTTTATCCACCTTATTAACGTTTCCTACGTTTATGTGGTGGTAGACTTAAGGTCTCACTGTTCCTCCACAGCTCCCAATGTTTATTGTATATTCTCTTTCCTTGCTGTCCCTCCCCAAATGCACTACCAAAACATTTCAATGGATGAAAATTCCATTTCCCACTTTTCTGCCGAAATGACTAATCCATCTACATCTTCCTGTGATCCATCTCTCTCTGCAGTCCAAAGGCTTCCTCCTTGCTGTCAACCACACTGCCAATTTTTGATTCATTGGTAAACTTTATTGTCATAGGCCCCTACATTTCAGTCTAAATCACTGACATAGATTACAAAAAGCTATGGAGTGAGTACTGAGCCCTATGGAACCTCAATGGTAACTGCCTTCCAGTCATAAAGATATTCATCAACCTTGACTAGGGGAGTTTAGTACAAGAGGGCACGACTTCAGGATTGGAGGGCATGACCTCAGGATTGAAGGGCGCCCACTCAGAATAGAGATGCGGAGAAATTTCTTTAGCCAGAGAGTGGTGAATCTGTGGAATTTGTTGCCACGGGCAGCTGAGGAGGCAAAGTCACTGGGTGTATTTAAGGCAGGGATTGATAGGTATCTGAGTAGCCAGGGCATCAAAGGTTATGGTGAAAAGGCGGGGGAGTGGGGCTAAATGGGAGAATGGATCAGCTCATGATAGAACAGTGGAGCAGACTCGATGGGCCGAATGGCTAACTTCTGCTCCTTTGTCTTATGGTCTTGATCCTTTGTTTCCTGTCACCAAGCCAATTTTGTATCCACTTTCCAGGAACAAAACCAAGGTTACAATCCTTGACAGAAACGTGCCTTTCTAAATGAAGGTTTATACTGATCCTCAGAATTGCTTCCATAAATTTCCCCCCAACTGAAGTCAAACTAACTAGTGTGTACATAACTCTTGTTGTCCAGTTGTGAAATGTATTTTAAACAGTAAAACTCTGTTAATTCAGGATGCAAATGGCTTTCGTAATGCCGTACTGGCAGATTTTCTGGACTATTGGATGTTATTTTGTTAATACTTCAATGCTCCTTTAACTCATTTCTGTGAAGAGATATTGCACAGCCACATCTCAGTGAACCAGGTTAGGTTTCCAGAGAGGTCAGCCAATAGAACAGGTGAATTTAAAGGGAGCAGTGGAATTGGGGTCCCAGTGAGTGGAAGAGAGTGCAGGAATCAGGCTGAATGGAATCAGGCTGAATATTCTGGCTGAATGGAAATTGCAAACATCACCCAGTGCGCCACATGCCAAACCATCACGATTTCTGAATGGTCGGATACAGACCATTAGAATTTTGCTGTCAGTGTAAACTTTCACTTTCTTCTCAACTGTCCAGCCCTTTGCCATGATTAAATGTTTGGAAAATATATAACATTTAAATTAATTCTAGTGCATTGACAGTGTCATGAGCTATAATGGGAAAGGTACCGAGGACTATTTTGGGGGAATTTAACAGCAGTGAGGTTGCAGTCCCCCTCAGGAAAGCAAACATTCCTCTCCTCCCAAGTCACACGTCACCAGTTCAAACCATACATTGCAATTTTAGTACGATTATAAAATGAAAAATGCTTCTAGCATAGTGAATACATCTTTGTATAGAGCCTACAAAGGTTATTTGATTCCTATTATACTTCATGATTGTCTAAAAACTGGCTCCAATGGAGCATTTTATACTGCATTAGGTTTGATAATGATTACCAGAACACTAGTTTCTGTACTGGTACAAGATATGAAACCAAACTCCCATGTACCTGTTCTTGTGACAAAGAGCCTTGAAGTTACTTTGCTGAAGCAGATTATACAGTGTACATCATTGAACTGCCAATCAATTTGTTTTAAACATTTCCCCCCACAACTTTACCTGAATGTTGATATAAACAGAAAATGCAGTGAGCCAAAGCATACAGCATGTACACAGTTCAATTTTAAAGAATGGTCCCCTTTATATTACCACAATGCACAGAGGCACCAGCTGAACATTACTTACTTTTCTGCTGGTTTGGTTTTTAACATCATGAGACTGGCTTTTATTAGCTAGAGCCACACTACATCCACCCTGCCCCCACCCTCTTGGAAAAGAACTCCCTCCCAAGTGAACATCTAAACTAACAGTTAACAGTAAATAATTGATTAGAATCCCAATTTACAAAAGGGAAACAAGTAAATTGGAAAGCACGTTTCAAATATAATTGGGAGAAATAAAAATGTTTATTTCTTTTCTAAGTATTTTTGCCTACTGTGATCAGGATCTCAAATTCTTGGTAATTGTGGTTTTCTATTTTCTGTTATGATTAATCATTTTATAATTACCACAAACAGGGCATCACTAAGCTACAATTAATCATTTATTTCTGATTAAATAGCCCATCATAATTGTGCACAACCATAAGATCTAAATTTAATTTCCACCAACTGTACATTTCCCACAGCGTTAAGCACCAAAGTGAATTGATTCTCGGCCTTCTCACAGTTAAGGAGGTCGATAGTTCAATTGTAATTATTTTCCCAGAGAGAGGTCATAACTAGAACCACGTTAAGAGAAAAACGGTCATATTTAATCTACTAATTCTCAGAAGCATGTGTGGATGCATACCCTTTGCATCATGTCAACAGTCAGAATTTGTCATGTTTTCTTCCCCCAACACCCCTCCCCCTACATCACATGTGGTGAAAGTGATCACAGGCCAGTTCAGAGAGAAGCAGAGTCCTGGAGGTGATCCTCCAGCCATATCATGACAAACCAATGAAGAGGTGGTGGGGCCCGGAGGTTACCATGTCGACAGCAGTGAGTGAAATCGTGTGCCTAATGATAATCTTAATCATTCTTACTTTGACTGTTCTACTTCATATCTTTACCCTCCCTCAGGGCCTTCATCTGTCACATGAGATTCTTGGCAGCAGAACGCTCACTGAGGCCAAGTCATTAAGGACTCGCACCTGCTGCCTTCCAGTTCAGGTACTTGCTCTTTGGTGGACTCGAGTTCAGAAAGGTAGTTGAGTCTTCACCTGGTGACTCCAGTGCTCTAAATGAACAGGAGCAGATGCTAGAAACAGGCTTTTCCAGAAACAGGAAAATCCGACACTGCAGGACTGTCCAAGCATTTGGAGATGCACATGCAGCTTCCAGAGCAACAGCGAAGAGCATGGGACACCTGAGCAGACACCCCAGCAGCACTGTGCACTATTGCAGAGATGGAGGACTCTATCTCTGGCATGAGTGTGGGATGACATTGACAATGATGTTCTCATACCTAAAAGAAAACAGCTGTCTGTAAGGATTATCAAATGCAGCAATCCAACAAGGACATTCAAGTCCTCAATCAACGTTTACAATCTACGATTGGTGAAAATCTGGAATAAACACAGAATGCTGGAGAAACTCGGCTAGTAATATGCAGCATCTGTGGAGAACGTCAACATTTCAAGTTGTGGACTTTCCATCAGAACTGTTCCCAAAAGTTGTCAATCTGAAATGTTAACTCTGCAGATTGAAGTCTTCATAACTGCTGCCTAACCTGTTCAGTGTTTTGATTTTATTTCAAACAGCCGTTTAACCTGTCTAGAATGGTGAATCAAGGTAAGATGAACAAGGGGTGAAGCAAACAGTGGATATGGTTTGCATGTTTAGTTTGTATTGGGTGATTGATGTGAGGTTGTTGGGTGCAGTGAGTGTGGCAGTTTGTCATCTCCATCAGTTAGGTGGACAATTGGAACCGATGGAAACATCACCATGATGAATGCACCTTGGTTGGCAATGTGCATAGCTGTTCTTGCATTCTGAGCATTAGTTTCCTCCTCATTTAGAGGCTCTTTCCTCTCTGACAAGTGGTTCAACCCTTGGTGCTGTACAACATATAAGACATGCTGCACATGTCATCCCATAGCTGGTGCATATCAAATGCCTCCATGCATACTGATATACCTGAAATGGCAATATATCCGAAATGAATCTTCAACATGCTGATGGCTTGCTCAACAAGACAACTGGCTGTCAGATAGCTATGGCTGTACCACTCCTGGCCTCATTGGTTGGGTCCTACATAGTTATTATCTGACTACAGTGTCCTTCATCTCCAAGCAGCCCATCAGTAAGTCTGCGCCAAGGTGTAAAGTGATCAGGGAGGACCAAAGGATGAAGGCAGCATGGCAGTCTGCCCTCCTGGACAATGCCATTCCAATTCAAGGATGTCACTGTGGTTGTGCACCTGCTGTTCCTTCCTGTGCAGCAGGCGCACAAGTCCTTGCAGGGAAGAGTTTTTCCTGGACATTCTGGGTCTGCCTTGTTTGCCAGGCCTCCAGTCAATGATATCTGTCACTTGTGGCAAGCAAATACAAGTGCTGCCCAAATCTGATTGCCCTTTTGACAATTGAAGTTGCTATAACCGTCTGCTCATGTCAACAATCATCTGTGTATGCACTGACAAGTGTCTGACTGAGAAATCCTTCAAACATCTTCAACATGGTCCTGGAATGATCCTGAACAGTGGCAACTCTGGTTAAATGTGACCACCAGATCCAACATGCAGCAGGCCTTGTTCTGATAGACTGCAAAGGTCTGTCATCACCTGGTGCACCATCACGAATTTCCCCGAGGTAATGATGTGTTTCTTTTTACTGCACTTGAAGTCACAGGCATGGGCTCTGCAAATCCCCTCCTCCTTGTGCAGCCAGAGGTAGTGAGGAGAAGCCTGCTGCTGTATATGAAACTTCTGCTGATAATCACTGGAGTCCGCCTCCAAGTCCCAAGGTATGCTGGGATAAGCGGAGTCCATAGCAGTATGGCCGCTGAGACTCACAGAGTGCAGCTAGCTAATCATCACTTCGAAGTCTGGAAACCAAGAAAAGTCTTTACAAAGTTTTTCCAAGGTTTTCCTGAATAACCTCCCATCATGACTTCTGCGAACAAAGCCAATGAAGAGAGCAGTATGGAGCTACAATCCTTACCATCAGGTTTATGCGTCAGTTCTTTAACTCCCCCCAGTGTTGCTCCTGCCTTAGTTTCACTGGTGAGTTCCATAAAGCTTAGGAAACATGAACACTGTGTTAAAGTTCAAAATTTGTGTTAAGTTCACTCTTAATACGCAATTAACATTGAAATTGGCAACCTGCCTCTCAAAGGGTTTGCCCACTCATAGCCTGACATGCTCGGTTACATGCAGAAGAGTGGAGCTCTGAATGATTATGAGGCAATCTACCATTTTCAGTAGACATAACCTCCAAACTGTTCTCAGAAGGTAAAACCCAGGCCAATGTCAGGATGTAATTTCCTTGAAATAATCTAACACACTGAGCACTGAGAAAACCAAACCTCTACATATGACAATGTTAAGTGTGCGGCACAGACAGTTTGATAATACATGCAAGAAAAACTAGCCAGCTGAAAGTCTATGCTTGTCTTTACTTTGCCAAGAGAAGCACAACCAGTCTGACTGTGTGTTAAGTTTGAAAATCAAAATCAACTGATTTGAATGCAATAGCAGGAGACTTGCTGTAAACACTAAATTTACTTCCCCAGCAAAATTTTGTTTTGTACTAAGGATATCAGCTTGTATGCACCTTCAATCACAGTACAGCTTGAACAGCCTGCATTTTCAAGATAAATGTTTCTCATTTAGTTCCAGTTAAGAGTTCTGAACAAATGCTACACCAAAAAGACCACAGCTCGATATTTCTTTCATTATTCGTGAATAAACAACTATGTTATGAACTGACAGTGAAGCAACAGGATCATACAAACAGCTGGGTGCCTAAATCAGTGAACAGAAGATTAACAGAAATCTTACTTTGATCATGAGTTTTCTTTTGGAAAACACAACCCTAAAACAATTATTTATGCTCATGGAAATATATGTGGGCACACTGTCAGTGCAAGTAAAATTTCCTGTTAATTTCAGCCATATGACAATGTTTATGTTTGTTCTTAAAATTGGGTAAAATGTTAGTGCAGACCCAAGGCTACATTGAGAGCAAAACTCTTGGCATTTACCATTATTACAGTGAACCTGACATAAGCTTCAAAGGCGATTTCTTCCCATATGTAATTTAACAAAGAAATCAATGTATTCAGTGATGCAGGCTTCCTCTAGGGATTGCACTGCTTTGCAGTCTTTTCCACTGCAATCAAAGGAGATAAATTTGAATGGACAATAACTCTTAAGTATTTTCAAACAATTACTGGTGCAAGATACCCCAGAAAAAAGTGGCACTTTCTTGCATAAGATCTGAGAGTTTTTAAAATGCCTTTGAGGGCATAATAACCACCAAGCAAAATATCTGGCTACAAATGATTGTTTTATATCTGTGGAATGTAATTCCTTGACATAAATCTTTCACAATATTATGCACCAGAAAAAAAAGTAAAAGGTTTACTCGTGACATTTATGCTTCTACCATAATAGCACATTAACATTCCAATTTTTCTTCCACTTGGTAAAATGTTTAAAATATTTGCTAAAATTGTGCTTGTAAATCTCAGTTCATGTTCTGTGAAAATCTTTTAGATTTCAGGTGTCCTCTACAGCTGACAGCTGATAACAACTGACTTCAGAAAGGAGAAATTCGTCTCTGAGATCACTCAATCTTTGCGGCAGCTCACTTTGAGGTCAAGGATGAGTAATCGTGCTTGGCTGCTCTCAATGATGTCCAGGCATTACCAAAAGACGAGGTGCAGGAAGTAACATGACAAAGCTGTAGTAAGTCAAAGCTTAGAAAGTGTAAATCAACGTCATGCCATCAGGAGGGCACTGATGAAGAGAATTTCAAATAATTGTTTTTACTGTAGTTGATGCCATCAACTTGAGTTGTATTCTTTTGGTTCTGAATTCCAATAATGGGGAATAATGATTTTGTACAAAATTGCATGTTTATAAGCAGTACATTTATGACTCCACTAAGCGAAGTGAGCAAAAGTTGTTCTTATAAGAAGACAACAAACAATTAATCTTTAAGCTGCATTTCAAAAGCTTTTTGAAAAAGTCCTCTTCACTACCCAGTGCTTTTACCAGTTAAAATAGTGGACAAGGACTGAAAGAATGGCCACTTCAAGACCATTCATGATATCTTCCTCAAGAAATGCAGGGAAACTGTTATTCCATCCTGGGAATAACATCCAACCTCCATTCCCAATTTGCTTACAGACCTTGATAAAGATGGATGAAGAGATTACATGTGCAAATCTCTGCAGCAGTGAATTTGAGAAAAAAAGATTTAAAAATTCACACTGAGTCCTGACATGTTGCTGCAACATACTCTCTTAGCTAAAGTTAGACGACATTCAATTAACATACAAGCTAACTGAGAAGACCCAACCAACTTCAAAAGCAGCACAAGAATGTCAACAAAGACAATGCATGTAGATGAAAGAGCAATGCACCATGAATTGTCCATAACTTCAGATATGAGCATATTCAACCATTTTACACTGCAAAAAGAGAAAAGAAAGTAGGCACAAAAGGGAACTGTAATTCAAAGGCAAATTTAGAAATTACTAAAAGACAGAAGTCCTGAGGGATGTAAAACACCATGCCCTCCAGAGAAAGTTTTAATTTTTGATCTTCTGTGTTTTTTGCATTCTGAAATCTACAGTACTCTGTTTTTCAAGCTAAACCTTCAGGTAAGGATAAAGGTATTCTGCGTTCGACTTCAGGGTAACAGCATAAAAGATAATAGTTTACTGCTCTCACACAAGGTTTTCAAATTTATTAAGGTGTGTTTAAAACTAACAAAAAATATAGCATTACATAATTTCAATTATGTAAATGAATGCAACTTCATAATTTTTAAAAAAATCTTTACACATAAACCTGTACCTTTTTTGAATAAGATAGTCCTCAAGAATATCCAAGCAGCGCACCATCTGGGAGAAAATAAGAACTTTATGACCCCCTGCTTTCATCTTTGGAAGCAGCTTGTCAATTAAGACCAGTTTACCAGCTGACTGGATCATTGCTTGTAGATGAAAATGTGGAACAGTTGGATTGTGCATCTCTCTGAACTCTCCAAGAATCTTTTCTTCAGCACCTGGCATCAAACGGAACATTCATGACATTGCTGGATATATAAACTGCATCCACAGATGTAAAACTCTTCATTTCAATCAAATGAATATTAATATTTAATTTATAGTAAGTTACATGGATAGGGGAGGTTTAGAGGGCTCTAGGCCAAACATAGGCAGATGGCATTAGCTTGCTGGGCAATACAGTTGGCATGGACAAGTTGGGCCAAAGGACCTGTTTCCATGCTGTACGACTCTAACTTATAGCTGACTTGGTAGCCAAGGGGGACTTGGGAAGATACTTGAGGCTAAGAATTCAAATATCAGATTGTAATATCATACTTTAGATTACATGCTGAAATTGTGCATTAACACATCCAACAAATAAAACACATTACAGAGTGGAATAATTCCATTGTCATGAGAATTTGTAATTTAATTGAAGAATAAATTTTGTAGTTCTTAGAAGAATACAGACTGGATGAAAAAGAGGCACAGACATAAGTGTCAGGTAGATCCTTCTATATTGTACTTTCCATAATTTTCTGAAAATGTCTAGCAAATTTTGTTCGAGAAATGTAAGGAAAACCATGCTTCTGATAGCAGCATGTGTATGCGCTAGTTTGTTGGACTTTACCAAATATAAAACTATTCTTTTGAAGAAATGCTTCACAATTTGATGTTTCCACCCTCAGCATGTCCAATGTACAACAATGACAAGTCACAGTGACAGTGCTGCTACCCTCAGGTTTTTTCTTCCCACATTGCACCGATGCAAAAAAATTCAGTTACTATGCTCGTAACTCAGAGGCCTAGATGGAAGAGTTGCAATAAAAGTTTAAATACCACTGCATCATTTGTTAATTAAACGATATGTAATTCAAAAATAAGCATCAGTAATGCAGATCGTGAAACTGTCGGGTTATCACAAAAATCCACCTGGTTCACTGAGCTCTTTACTTGTGTCTGAACCATACACAGCTCCAGACTCTTAACTGCATTCTTAAGCTATTTTCAGTTCTTCATAAGTGTCTTCACCATGTAGACTGCAGTGGCTCAAGATGGGTTTGCAAGGGACAATACTGATCATGTCAGTGAAGTCCACACCCCATAGGAGAAAAAACTTAGTTTATTTAAAACTTTATTGGGATACCTGAGCTGCGGCTCAGTTTCTACTTTCCACCCAACCAGCAGATTGTGGGTTCAAATCTCTCTCCAGAAACTTGAGCACAAAAATCAATCTCAGCTGAGACTCCGAGGCAGAACTGAGGATGGTGGCACCGCTGGAAGCACCATTTTTCAGACAAGATATTAAACAAAAGACCCATCTATTTTCTCAAATGGATGTAAAAAGTCTAATGCACCTTTTTCCAAAGAACAGTAGGTAAGTTATCCCTGGTATGAAGAAAAAGAGATTGAAGATGCTGAAATCTGAAATAAAAAACAGAATTCTGGTCCGTGGAGGCAAAAGATGCAAGTCAATGTTTTGCATCAGGATGGAGAGGGAAGAGGGAAGATTGCCAGTGTGAGCGGTGGGTGAGATAGAGGCAGGTGGGTGATAGGTGGAACCAGATGGGGAGGTGATGATGGGCTGATGGAACCCAGTTGGGGGGGGGGTGGTGGGCAGAAGATGG
>JARFYF010000017.1:33275430-33298113 GCA_030265395.1 Rhina ancylostomus | reverse complement strand
CACAGAGGCAAATTAGAAGAATCTGGGTGACTAAGTAAGGTGTTAGGATGTGAACATACACTCATCTTGCTTTGGGATCTTGAAACAGAGGATGGAGGTTTTTAAAACATATTCATTGTGCAATCTAATCTTTTACTGCTATGAATTATTGTTTGGCTATAGGGTTTTCCTGAACCACAAACACCGCGATTTTTGTTCCAATGAGGCCACAAGGTGATCAAGACAAAAGTTGAATGCTAGGAATGATCATTGTAATAAATGATCATTTCCAATCAACTTTTTCAGCTAACATGAATGCAGCTTACCCACAACATAATAGCCAGAAGAACTTCAACTTGGGTGAACAATGGATTACTTCTTGGGCATGCCAGCTAGAAAACTAGAAATCTTGATGTTGATAGGCTAAACTGAGGAACTTAAAATACCATTTTTTGTGGAGTTTTTTTAAGGAGGCTTTTTTTTAAATGGAATGTTGGTGTCAATAACAAGACTAGTATTTAATGGCCATCGCCTAACTACTGTAGGTAATTTGGTAGCAAATCACTTTGCAGACAGGTAGTAAAAGTGGTTTGGTATAAGTGAGTGGTTTGCTAGGTCACTTCAGAGTCAACAATCTATGTCTGCAGTCATATACCCAAGGATGGCAGATTAGCAGACCAGATAGGTTTTTACAACAATTCCAGTAGTTTTGGATATTCTGGGTTATTTAATGAATTAACTTAAATATCCTCAGTTGTCATGGTGGAATTTGAATTCATGTCTCTAGATGACCAGACCTCTGTATTGTTGCTTTTTGAACCAAAGACATTTTGCTTGAGACTTGCAGAGAAGCAGCATTCCTTGTATCGTTCTTGATTCTTCGCATTCTGTTGCTTACCATTAAGCAACTCATTTCATGGTTTCTATCTTCTGGTTGCCAGTTTTAACTCTGTTCAAATAGTGGAATCCGTGTGATTTAATGGAGATAACCATCATTTCACAAACTCTTCCTCTGTGCTTTTAACCAAAATATCTTCAAAGTATTCCTCCATATCTTGGAAAAACTAAAATGCAACTTTTTTTTTGGAACTTCTTCACAACTCTACTGACACTAATCCTCCAATATGTACAAACCTTCCCAGTCATTCAATGGCAATGTCTCCAAGTGTAACGTGAAGATCTTCCTAATGCTTCCCTAATGACATGCCCTTTCTCATGTGTGTTTATCTGTAATCCAATGTTTTTCCCTCTTCAAATGTACCCAGTGTTAGTCTCTGCAAATCTGTTGCTTGAGGGTCAATGTCATAAACAAATTGAAAATGGTTTTAAACCTTGTCATGTATCCTTCATTGTGATTTTTTTTTCTGTTGCAAATTCTTCCACAGCTTCTAGTACTGGATTAAATAAAGCAAGCAACAAATCAGGCATTCCTTGTTTCACTCGAACTGTTGATCTAAAGCATTCTGTCAATTTCCTGTCCAGCCTAACAGTGCTTCAGGGACTTGTTATAGATGTTTTCTATCAGTCTGGCAAGTATCTCAAAAATGCCATAAATCTTCATGACAAGCCATATCCATTCTGGTCATAGACTGTCAAAGACTTGCTTGAAACCCATGGAGCTCTGGCACCAACATATGCTCTGTTCTATGAACTTCCAGAAATAAGTCTTATCACAAACTGTTGATCTATTTAGTTCACTGTCCAAAAACCAACATTTCCTTCATGCAATACTGAATCCACATATTCTTTCAGTTTCATCTGCAGTGCCTTACTAAGTTATCATCAGTAAGTGGATGTTGCTGTAATAGTACAAAACTAAATGTTAACATCAATTATTTCAGATCTTAGAGACTAAAAAAAATGTGCACAGAGGTACAAGTGTGTTGCTAGTACTTCAAATATTAATCTTAGGCACTTATATTTTGCAAAGCACAGACAAAACCCACAATTATTAACAACTGTTTCAATGTTAAACTAGCATGATAGTATCCTGTGCTCATAGAACTCACAGCATGGCTATTCGACAATCCCTTTATAATATACCCAAATGTAAAATTCAGAGTAAATAATTAAGAATCAGTAAAATTAATCAAGGTCCAGGCAATGCTCCAAACTTTCACCATATATTCCTGCCTAATCGGTAAAATTTAAAATCTGAACCCATCTAACCACAGGTACCATTCGGTCTATTGTGTTCATCCTAGTGAAAAGCAGACTTTAGTTTAATTCCATTTCCCAGATGGAAGGGCATGAGACAATGAGGAAAATTGGACACAGTGTAACCACATGCATAACACAAGTTTAAATGGGTATTTACAGAATAATCATATAGAACGAACTCCATCCCTTTCCAGTCATGCTGGTGAATGCCACATAGGAGTAGATGAAGAAACAGATGCATTGCACAGAAGTTTTGGGGAAAACCAACTCCAAATGACAAATCCATTAACTGAACCAGCCCCTCCAAACTTAACAGAAGGTTGGAAAGTAAAAACAGAAATGAAAGGTCATTTGCTTGAAACCTTAAATTAATCTGGGAGCTAATAAATAAACATGAATCTTGCAAGTGTAACTCTCATCTGAAGTAGGTAGTATTTCTCAAGATTTCCCAGTTGTCTTTGCCACCTGTTTTGTGTTTGCACAGCTTTCATGGAACTCCTGTGGCATAATGCTAGATTTTTGCAGTAGAGGTGAGATTGCTCTCATAATTACAGAAAGGGTGGGTGGGCGAGTAACATTACAGTCAGGCTTTCTCAAAAGAGTCATCAACCCAAACTCCTCAGCACTGAATTAAACATACCATCTGGCCTCCTTCTGTCCAATGCAGTCTTAACTTTGCCTGCAGAGACACAGGCACCGTTTCTTTCACAGGTCTCTCTCACACTGGGAATTAACCATTCCATTCTTCCTGGGGCAAAAGCATCAAGTTTCACAAACACAACACCAGTAACTGTTTGATTTTGGTTCCAGGACAGGAGGAGCTGCACTGAGGGTGAGGGCACGACCTGAAACCTGACAGGACTTGTGCCCTTGGAGAGGGTAAATAAATAAGGTGGCAAAGGCTTTAAACTCATAAGGAGGGCTAAGGGCTACAAGAAGTACAAGCAGCCTAAATATAAAAACAGGTAAATAAAATAAAGGAAGAAAGTAAGGAAGAATAGTGACAGCAAGAGACCAAATTGAGTTATGGAACATGAGTCTAATAAGATGGTTAATCATAAAATGGGAGAAAATCTTATTAAAAAGGAGTTAAACTGTCTGTACAGCTATGCACAAGGTATCCATAATAAAACAGGGCAGCTGGAGGCAATTATGCATTGAGAGAAATCAAAGTAGGGATTAATGAGACATGGCTACAGAGAAATCAGGACTGGGGATTACATGTTGAAGGGTATAATATATGTGGAAAAGATAGAGAGGGAAAAGGGGGTGGTGGAGTAGCAGTACTCATTAGGAATACCATAGTGGCAGCAGGAAAAGGACACACAATGAAGACAAAAGTAGAATCCATACAGATCAAATAGGATAACAAAAATCAATCTCACTGATAGGTTCTAATCTACAGACCACCTTTCAGAGGAAGATTAGGCAAATTAGGAAAATAAGTAAAAACACAGGAACATAATCATGGAGGATTTCAACTGCTCTGATATTATCTGGACAGAAGAGACAGGTATATAGGTCATAAGGGAATGGAAGTCCTACTAAATAGACTGGAATTCTTTCCAACCCAGTAAACAAAAAAAAAACTATAATGAGGATTGCCTTTAGCAAAGGGAAATGAACCAGAGCAGATAGTACAGACACAAATAATACAACTAAACAATAATGACTGCATGTGACACACTTTAAGGTGATAACAGGAAATGACGCAAGTGTGACAGAGCTGATTTTAAGGAACTAAGATTAGAACTTGGGTAGGTAAAATAGGCAGAGTGTTGGCCACAGTGACATGAAGCATTTAAAACACTGTTCTGCGGAGGAGAGGAAAAATATATTCCATGAAAAGAAATGAACATTTACAAGATCCTATGAATGAATAAAGGCACAAGGGAACAACTGAAAATAAGGAAGAAGCTACTCATTAAATACACAAACAGCAAAGAAGAGCTGGATATCAGCAGTCAGTTGAGCAATATTAAGATAACAAAAAGGAACAATGATATTAAATTACCACAGAGCGCAAAACAAAATGGTAAAATGTTTTACAAACATATAAATAAAAAGGGGCAATCAGAAATTGGACAAAATCACAGATAATGACAGGGAGTTTGCAGAAATATGAATTTGCTATAGAACCGATGGATGTGACATTGGATAATGAGGTGGCTAATGGAATGACTGTATTTAAAAGGAGAAAAGGGTATATAATAAAAAAACTTAAATCAAACTTGAAAGAGAATAAAAACCCTGGTCCAGTTGGATTGCACCAATGCATTTTAAAGGGACCTAAGAATGAAATAGCAGGGGGTAGAACAAAGGTAGACCAGCTCACTTAATAATGGTGCTGGTGAGAAACAAAATGAAATCCCCACTAAAATAGAGAACAGAAGAACATCCAGAAATAAAAATAGATAATAGTGAGTAGTCAGCATGAATTTCAGAAAGGAAATCTTGCCTTAAATGATGTTAATGAACTTTTGAAAAGATGAATCAGTAGATATAAATTTAAATAGAGTTTCAAAATGCCTTTGATAAAGGTAGCCCATAACAAACTTAAGAATTAGGTGAATGAATGTGGAGTTAAGGGACTAGTAGCAGAATGGTTTGCTAACTAACTCTGGGACAAAAAGCAGAGAGTGGGAGCAAAGGGTAGCTATTTGGAGTGTGAGTTTGTAGGAAGTGATGATCCATAAGGATCTGTGCTGGGACCACTGCTGTTCATAATTTGCATTAATGATTTAGACACTGGAATCAAAATACAATTTAAGTGGTGCATAAACACAGCCAAATGTTTGTTTCTGTGCTTATATATTCTATTGAGATACAACACCCAAAACTGTGATGATCCTCCTGCAAATAGATGACACAGTGTAAACTGTTCAAATAACAAATAAATGTCTTTTTTGAGCATGGCTTCTAACTTTTAGTACCAGCGTAGATTAGCAAACACAGTATTTTTCTCCCTAATTATTTGTTCTTTTGAAAGTTTTCCCCCAGAACATCCTTTGGGTCCATGTGCAGTCATAAGGATACGCTAACACTTGTTCCTAGAATCACCTAATAAAACCAGTGTGTCAATAATCAAGCAATGACTAATTAAGCAGCACTTCCAAGTCAACTTTCAACAGTTTCTTCCTTAGTAAGGAACCAAACTCTGCTTTCTGCTGCTTACATCATGTCAGCATAGAGGAAGGACAGTGGAGGGGCAGAAACTAGGCTGATGAGAGAAGGGCAAGTAGTTAAGTAGGAACAGTCCAGTATAAAAGCAGCAGTCTTGACTGAAAGTATTTTCAAGCATGCAACAACTTGTGATGTTTGATTCAGTACAGTGTAAAGTAACTTTCAATGTAGCTCCTAACAGAGCACTAGAGAGCAAACTGGTACTTCAACGAAGTATACTCCAGACCTGAGGGACTAAGAGAAGCAGGAGGGGGAAAGGTTGGAACAGTTTACCTTAAACTTGAAGAAACCATGTGGCAGAAGTCACAGTGGCCAAAGCATTCAATGCAGTCCCACTGTGCACAAGGACCTGACGGCAGAGGAATCCAGCTCCAATTTTAACTAACATATAACCACAAACAGCTGCAGGGGACCTCTTAAGCAAATGGGGAGGTGGGCAAAGTAAACAATGGCAAAGGGAGAGAAGTGCAAGTCTATGAATGGAGGGCTGTTGATGGAATTATAAAGTAGAGTTGCCAGTCAAGGGCCAATTGGCACAGAGAAACCATGATGACCTTATCTTCTCCTCTCATTATGAAAGTTACTTTAAATACTTTTCCAAAAACAGCTAATTGTAAATCATACAAATTTATACAATGACAGCAGTGTTGCAGAAACTGTTATTTTTGCAAAAACTTGAGTTGCAATTTAACACTTTTGCAGAAGGGTAGTCACAGCCCAGCTGTTGAATCACTGTGGAACAGTTCCCAGGTTATGCTGTTCCCTTAACATAGCTCCCTACAAAGAAAAGCACTTCATATCATTCACTCATAGCTTAAAAAGCCAGGCACAACTTTGGGTAATCCAAGGCAAGTCTGTCCTAAATGAGAAAGGAAATGAGAAAGGTAGAAAGAAACAAAAGGTTCCTAAAAAATTAAGACCCAGATTTTTAAATCTGAGAGGAGATGGCATCCCCTGCGGGTACAGTAGCAGAGCCTATTGGGTTACTGGACTGATATCCATTGGTTTGGACTGCTGATCCCAAGAATCTCCAAGGCAGTTGGACAACTTAAATTCAAGTAATTCAATAAATCTGCAATAAAACAAAACAGTAGCATTAATGCTATTAACCATGAAACCACTAGTTCACAATAAAAAGCCATCTGGTTCACCACTGTACTACAGAGAAGGAAATCTGGCATTCTTTTCCCAGTCCGGCCAAGATGTAACTCCAGATCCACAGTGTCGTGACACATGACTGCCCTCTGGAATAGCCCACCAAGTTATTCTGAATAAAGGCACATGAAGGAATGGAATATAATTACCAGCTTTTCTGGAGGTCCATGTTGGTTGAAGATTGAAAGAGAAAAGAAAATTGATGAATAAACTAAAACTAGAATGAAGCAGAATGGGACAAAAATCACGGAGAACAGGAAAACTCAAAAGGAAAACTGGACAGCTAAAATCTCCCTCAAACTGATTTTCATAATGGTCTAAACAGTAATGAGGAAGAAGCAGTCCACGATTTGATTTTTCCAGTCCACAGGTGGCAGCTGAAGCTTGTTGGCAATAAATGGAAAAGAAAATCAGATTGAGTTTGAAGTACAGTTGAATGGAGAGATTAACAAGATAATAGATATTAATAAATTCAAACCCACTGCACCTGTGGTTAATTTTCCACCACAGATCCTATTTTTGCTATACAAATGATGAACAGAAAGATTGGTATACAAGTAATAAAAGTGCTTTAAACCCATTGTTCTCACACTACAGCAACATCGTATGAATAAACACGACAACAGCAACAAAATTAAAATATTTAACATTTTCTACCATAAACTTTAAGTGGTTGCAGAGGAACTCAGCTGAAGCCATTAAAGTACCTCTGCAAACAATATCAAATTGTTGTTCAAGTTATTCAAGAAACCACTTTTCAATGCTCTGCAATTAATTCACAGAAAACATGGACAAATAAGAACAGGAGTAGCCATTTGGCCCTTTGAGCCTGCTCTGTCATTCAACACAATCATGGCTGATCCTCCACCTCAGATATAAACCATGGAAGGGCAAAGCATTACTGGGAACAAAATTACACACCAACTAAATCAACATCACTCTTTGTGAACATTATTTGTTGCACATCTCACAACTTAATTTCAGAGACACTCAGCTGAGAGTACACAGGTTTTTCAGCTTTAAGTACATTATTGAATTTAGCAGGAATTTGATCCCAGAGTGATCTCGCAGTGGTCTAGAGGTGCATCTCTCATCCCTATGAATAATGACTGCAGTGATCATTACACTTTTAAGTAATTTGTTGGTTGCAAAGCACATGTCTGAGATACATATAATATCATATGTTATCTAAGTTGTTTTTTTACTATTCATATTGTCAATTATTACTGAAACATTCAACACTTCAATTTTGGCAATGTTATGGAGGAAGATTCACAAAACATAACCTTTTTAGGCTTGCTTCCAAATATTATCATTGGCACAGACATAACCATGTAAGAAAATCAAAAAACTGTAAATGTGGAAGATCTGAAAATAGAAACAGAAAATGCTGGAAATACTCAATAGGTCAGGTAGGACCTGATAAAAGGTATTCAACCCGAAATGTCATCACTGTTTCTTTTTTCATAGATGGTGCCTGACCTGCTAGGCATTTCTAGCATTTTGTGTTTTAACTCCAACCACACATAGTCTGCTACCAAGGAGCATGCATAAGAATGCGCGCGAGATGGAGCACACAAGGGAGAGTGTGTGGGCACGAGACAGGTGTTGCGCACACACTAAAGGCATCACTTCTGAGGAGCGTGTGCACAAGAATACGCTCAAGATGGATTGTGTGAGGGAAAGTGCGCGTGAGAGGAAGGTGTCACTTTTAAGGAGTATGCACAAGAATGTGGGCAAGAGTTGTGCATGGGTGGAGAGCCAAAATAAGGTGATTGTGTGGCTGTGTGTGACAGTGTAGGGTGGTTCATGAATGTTAATGGGGCATCTCATGAGAATGACAGGGTTGAGGTGTTGGTTGGGTGGGGTTTAAATACATAGTAGAGGGTGGACAGTACCTGGACCAATTAGTCACACTTTAGAGAGGTGCAGAATCACAATAGGCAGGGTTGCTTTGACTGGTAACATCACTGAGAAAGGGGAACCCCAAGTGAAATGAAGAGGATCTGCAGAAATTTCCAACAGGCAAAATGCACTTCTATGCATAAGGATGTGCTCTGTGGTGAGACAGCCACGATCCTGACCATGGAGGAGGCAGATCTCCAGAATGAAGGGAAGGGAACCAAAATGTGGTAGTTGTGAAAGATCCACTAATTAAGTGGGCAAATGGCATCTTTTGTAATTAGGATCAGGCATCCCATTTGGAATGCTGTTTGCCTGGTGCCGGAATGGAGGACATCACAAACTGGCTTCTAATCAAAGAAGGAAGAAGGGAAAATCCAGTTACAGTGTTTCAAAGGCAGACAAATGGTCATCTTTGGACAGAATAATGTGTGAGGAACTAAGTTGGAGCAAGACATCAAGGCTCATCATCTCTGCGCTAAGAGACTGCATACCATTTGGCAAAGAGATAGGAAGATTATGAGGTAAACTGTTGGCTGAAGCAGTGGCGTGGGGAAATAGGAGCTTCATTTTGTATACTGCATGTGCAATCGTGCTTTATGTTTGATAGTCTGCAGGAATAGGGAAGGATATGCAGTAACGAAACCATGGACAGGCACTTAGAAATACATGAGTAAAACATTAGAGTAGTTTAGAGTGGGAGACTCAAATAAGTATCTTTATGCAGATACTCAAAAGTTAAGCAGCATACGAATGCACTCTTTTCCAGATGCAATGTTATGAGGGTGTAGCCATTGCTCACAAAGTTGATTGTAAGTCTGTCAGGAAAAGAAATTAAATATAAGCTTTCAGGTCTGCAGAAATGGATAATTTGGTGAAGGAGGAAGAGTATCCCTGGCATCAAAGGATGAAATCACTTCAAGAACGAGAACAAATATAAAGGTAACAGGTCATGGGGACTTTACAGGTAGCAATAAGAAATAAAAGACAAATCCAAGGTTCTAGCGAAAACTGTTCACAGGCCCATTGTAACATTAATATTGAATGGGATAAGCAAACTAACTCGTGTCAGACAGGTAGCAAATTTCTTATTTAGTGTAGTTTTCTGCAATAATATTTTCAATAGCAGGCAGGCCATAGTAGATTTAAGAATGACTGAGCTTGGTTTAGTTGACAGTCTGGAACATTTATCTATCCACAATCATAATGTACTATTTGAAAGGAGCAGACTATCCATTTTAATCTGAAAAAATCTATTAGTGGGTAAAATGACAGGAGGAGGTGAAATACATTTATAAGAAAGTTTAATGTGATTTGGAACTCGTTTATACCCTGTGGGCTAATAGCTCTACTCGCCAAAGGAAAAACCATGATTCAAGGGACAACACAGAGTTTAAGAACATGCTTCCAAAAAAAAATCAAAAACCAGCACTGACCATGGCGACTGGGAGAAAAGCGATAAAATTGAAAGTAACGTTTACAAAGTGAGAATATAAAAAACTTAGAAGGAAAACCTATCAACACAAAATTCACAATTATAAATAAGGGGGTTGGTCAGGAATTTCTTGAAAACCAAAAACAGATACGAATAAGAAAAAAAAATTGCTCATTTATTGAATTATTTACTTTGCATCAGTATTTACAAACCCAACACGCTGAGCAAACTGATAGCAATTCAGGGCCAGGACTCACCAAAATTAAAGTAGGCAAAATAATGGAGACGAACAAAAGCTTGGCACTAAAATGTGATCAGTTCCAGGGCAACAGGATTCCACTTTTATTTAAAGAAAGAAAGAACATTTCTGATGCCTATTATTTTATAATATCTACTATTTTTCAGGATCTAATCATCATTGGCACGGTCCAGCATTTATTGGCCATTCTTAAATTGCCTTACTAGCCCATTTCAGAAGGTATGTAAAAGTCAACCACATTGCTGGATCTAGAGTTACAGCCCAGGGAAGGGTGGCAGATTTCCTTGCCTGAAAGGCATTCATGAACTGGATGGTTTGTATGACAATTCACTGGTTTGGGACCATTGTAAAACCAGATTAGAAAAAACTAACACCTATCACTACTATGTGGGAAAGGAAAACTAAGACACTATGAACAAGTTAACCTAATACCAGCTGTCAGAAAATGGCTGGAATTAAATTCAGTGACATTTAATACCTATACAGCTGTTCAAATTGAGCCAAAGTGGATTTGTGAAGAATTGTTCATATTTGACAGACCAGCCATTTTTTTAAGTGATTGATCAGTGGAAAGGGTAAATGTCTATGGATTTCTTTACACGGACTTTCAAAAGGCGTTTGATGAAGTTCATCATAACAGACTGTTAGCTGAAGTTGAAGATCATAGATTATTTGCCTGGTTAGGAACTTAGCTGATGCAGCACAAGAATAATCAACAAAGAAAACTGAAAACTAAATACTTTTTGCAGAGTTTTACAAGAAAATAGAATTCTGATCAGAGCTCATCAATCTGAAATAATAGCTCTGCTTCCCTATTCACAGATGCCTTACTTTGAAACTGGACTCCCTGGTTCAGGACATCCTAGCCAAGAGAAAACATCATCCCTCTATCTACCTATCAAGTTCCATAAAAAGTTTAGTATGTTTCAATCAGATCACCCCTCATTCTTTTGACCTCTATAGCATATTGGACCAACTTGCATGTTTCTCCAGAGGACAATCCCCACACCCCAGAAGTTAATTATTAAACCTTCCCTGCGCTCACTCAATTGCAAATTCATCCTTCCTTGGGTAAGGAGAGCAGATGTGTACACAGTATTACCTCAGCTCTGTAATTTCATGAAGGCTTAAACCTCTTACCCATATTCTCTCAAGATAAAGGCCAGTATATTGTTTGTCTTCCTAATTTCTCACGGTAGCTACAGGTTAACTTTCAGGGTTTCATAGCCAAGGACACTCAGGCCACTCTAATCACCAACACTTTTTGATCTCTCACCATTTAAAAAATACTCAGCTTTTATTTCTACCGGTTAATAACTTCACATTTTTCTGCATAATATTCCATTTTTCAGGATCTTACTGATTCAGTTCACCAGTCTCTATCCTCTTGACTCCATTCTGCATATTCTTCAACATTCAATACTGCTACTATCATCATCAACAAACTTGGATACATTACACACAGTACCCTCATCTACATCACTGATATGGATTGTCAACAGCTGGGGCCCCAACACACATCCCATGTCACATCCTCCCACTGTACTGTTTTGTCTAGTAACTAATCCTCAATCCTTGCCACTATTTTACCCACAACCCTATGTTTTCTAGTTTGATTCAATAATCTCTTGCACTACCTTATCAAAGGTCTTCTTAAAATCCAAATCACCACACCCAGTGATTTTCTTACCTACTCTGCTAACTCTCATATTTCTCAAATATGAATTTCCCTGAATAACTCTGCCCAATCCAATTATTATTTTAAATGTCCTGTTAACATTTTCTGAATAACAGATTCTAGTATTTTCCTTGTTACTGAAACCAGGCCAATTAGTCTCTAAGTTCCTCATTTCTACTCTCCCTCTGTTATTATATTGTGGGGCTCAATTTACTCTCTTCCAATCTGTGCCATCTGTACTAGAAACAATGAATTTTGGAAGTCAGCAAACAGCACTTCCATCTCTTCAAAGCCCTTGGCACATATTGGTGATTAGTCTCATTTAATTTCTCCAATACTAATTTTTATTTTAAAACTAATGCTAATTTCTTTCAGCTCTTCATTCACAATGCAGCAGTTGCTCTCCACTATTTCCAGAAAAGATTTTTATTGCTCCTTCCTCCATGTAGACAGAATTTTTCTATATATATTTCCTTATTCCTCAATATATTTTCTCCCATGTCTGTCTGAAAGGGACCATTACACCATCGTTATTGTAATATCTGTGTGGTAATTCAACCAATCACTGAAGTAAACCAAATTTATTTACAGTATGCCTTGTGAGACCAACAAGGTTTTTAAATTAAATCTACTCCATGCTGCCGAGTTAATTTTCCACACATTAAGAAGAACATGGTAGCCCTTGGCAGAGTACACAGTTGGACGGCTGCTTTGAAACAGAATATCCCCAGCTTTGGAGACATATATTTAATATTTGGCCTTGCAGGTCTAATAATCATGACTAACTATTGCTGCTTAACTTAGAGGAGGTAATAAAGAGCTATAGCCATTATTCTTATTAAATAAAAAAATTACCAAATTAAAAAATTGCCAGGTTCTGCAGTGTGGTGCTGTGAAACACATTCAGGACAGTTATGGTCAGGAAAGGCTATCTGGTCAGTGGCTGGCTAAAAAGCAATGTCTTATCACAGATGAACTGACGAGGTGTTGCCTTATGTATAGGACGCATAGAACTACACATACTTATTAGTAATCGGGGTTACCCTAGGCTATTAGATGTTGTTAGTAATCAGGGATTATTGGATGTGCAATTGTGCTGTACGTGTTTATTAGTAATCATGGATTACTGCATGCTGAGTGGTAATCAGGAATCACTCTATGTGTGACAGTGCTATTGGACGCTTCCATGTGAATGTTTTGCTCATTATCCCTTACTGATTTTTAAATAAAGGAAGCAGTCCGGAAATCTTTGTCTTGTGTTTTTCCGTTCCAATGGTCTGAACTGTGACAATTAACATGGGTTTAATCCCTGCATGTTTTTATACCACCCATGGACTGATAAGATTGTTTATAACATTTCATAAGTGTGCTTTTTCCCCTGGGAAAGTATGACACAGAACTCTTCGTTGCACTTAAAAATCACTGGTCACGTCACAATTTAATGTATAACAGATGGGGGAAAGTTTCTGGGAAACTGCATTGCTACAGAGAGATCTGAGTGAAGAGGCAGCACAAGCACAATGAACTGAATGGCTTCCTTCTGTGTTGTAGTTTGAGATTTAGTAACTGCGACAAGTCGCCAAGCATCTACAAACAGTATGTTTTTTGCCATTTAAATTTTAATAATCTTTTCATTGGCAGATTAAGGAGGCAGAAGTTATATGTAACTAAAACATCACATTTTCCAATTATTTAATTCTTAAACAAAAACCACAGCTGTCGAAAAATGGCCAATAGCAACATCACAGAATTAAGAAAAACAGTGAGTACTGAAGGTGACTATAAAAATCTTGTTCAAATTTAAATACATGGTTAAAATCAGCAATAAGTTTCCCAGCTGGGACTCCAGAGCTAGGGACTTGAACATCGAAAGTAACCCAGTATTTGTGCAGTACAACTCCATGGCTTTATTGAATCCAGGAGAAACTTCTTTGGATAAAGGCCTATGAGAACATGGAACACAGCTGTCAAGGTGGCAAAGGCCAAGTTAACTAGGAGATTTAAAAAGGGAGATGGATGCTTACTTTAGAAATAAATGCATTAATAAATATGCAGAAAATGCTATGGAAGAAACTTAAAAGAGCTTCCAGAGCGAAGAAAGTGATAAAACAAATTTGACAGGCTGAAGTCAACCAGCTTCAGTTACTACAATGCTATAAATTTTTTAACATTTTATTTACAGTGTGGTAACAGGCCCTTTTCGGCCCAACGAGTCCGCACTGCCCATTTTAAACCCGCATGTTAACCTACCCATCCGTCTTTGGAATGTGGGAGGAAACCAGAGCACCCGGAGGAAACCTATGCAGACATGGGAGAACATACAAACTCCTTACAATAGCATCACACTAACTGCTACGCTACCGTGTCTTCCTTCACATTAAAAAATTAAAAATGCTCCACTCTGAGGTTCAGATTTTGAGGCTCAAGGTGACTATTAAAAAAAGTTGCAAAAATTCATCAATTTTTCCAAAGGGGAATAAAAGTGGTGAATTAACAGGTAGTTGTTCTGGAACCATGGCTTCCAGCTGCAACAGAACAGCAACGAGGCCTTTCATACAGGCCATCCCCAGGTTATGAATGGCTGACATATGGATAACTCCACATATGAACAAGCAGATATAATATTATTAAATTCAAAGTTCCAACATATGTTTGCTCCTATGAATGGTAGAACTAGTTTCCTTTCTCTCTCCACTTTTAGTACTTGTTCTTTCTTCTCAGTCTAATGTGCTTTTGATGCTATTCATTATAATACTGTAAAAATATGGTTACAATGAGTGATCTTTGTGTATTTTCTGACTTATAAACAAAATTGTCTTAAGGATATCTGTAAAAAAAATGGAACCCGCTTATTACCGGGGTCAGCCTGTACTAGCAACCAAGTAGGTAGATCAATGTCCCAAATTAACTATTTGGATTCTTAATTTTACAGAGCGCTGTTGAGGTTTCTGAATCTGGCCATCTTCTTAGCTACTTGGTTTTATTAATCATTGCATAGTGGTCTTCATATCACTGTAGTGCATATTGAAATTTGAAGGTAGAAATGTGCCTTTGACAGTTGTCTACTTACGGATACAGAATAAAATACTGAGTTTTTCAATATTTCTTTGGTTTTACTTAACATTCCTGCTAAGTCTCTGATCTGCTAATCCTTTATAGGCTGAAAAAGATGGAATAAATCTAATGAAATAAATCTATAGTTAATAGTTTGCATTAAAAATCTAAGGTTAAGGTATTTTACCTGGATTGTTATGAAAGGGAAAGTGTGCTCAAGTTTGATGAGTTTTGATCAGAAATATAAACGTTTAGCAAGTAACTCCTGATGGGAAGATATAGAAATGTGACACTATGCTGCATAGCCTACCATCATGTTTACTGGAGCATAGAGCATCCTCCACTAATGTTAGTTCCCAGATTGCCTCCAGACAGCAGTTCAGCAGAGCATAGATCTTCAAACTGATGCTCTCACTGGAGACATCCATAAAGGACCCAAGGGCCTCTTTCTGTGCTGAATGACTCAGTAAAGGAATTGCATCCATCCATGAGATCACTAGATTTTTGTATTTTTCTACATTTATTGTTATGCCATCGTGTTATTTGGAATAGTATACAAAAATCACTTCATTTCCCTTTAAATAGTAAATACTGTTTTTCCACAAGTTAGGGGCTCATGAGTCCAGGAGTGTACAAATTATGTGAAGGTCTCCCTCCCAGGAAAATACTGGAGGCCACTGCAGAAGAAGAGCATTCTTGCTCAAAATGCAATAAAGCTGATTAAGGTTTTTTAGTTTGCAAGTTTATTGCTACCAACGTTAACGATGAACACCTGAAACTATCAAATAATAACACTCCATTTTCTACTCTTATAATACAGGCATCAACCAATTTTAAATGGATTGATATTTCTCCTAAAATAACAAGGAAATAATGTACAAAACTCTTGAGCATTTGTCTACTGACACCAGAAACAGTTTTCACTAGACTGATGCTTGGCTGAAGCTCATTCTAGGGCAGTACAGAAACTGTGCAACTGCTTCCAATTTCTGCAGAAATTCACAAACAAAATTAGAGTCAGAGCTGAACCCTCAAAATTTGCATTAAAACTATCAGGGATTTCATCTTAGTCAGAATCAGATTAAAAAGGCCTGCCACAATAAATTCTGTCAGGTATTAAGTTTTGTTTTAAAAAGAGAGATCTTACGTTAACATAATTGATTTCGTGCAGTACACCATTTTGTAATGTAATTCTGCACAAGCTGTGAAACTGCATCCTCCATTAATTGCAAATGCTGTCTAAACGGAGCATTTTCCTTGAGCTCAGAAGTTCATTGTTCTCGAAGTATAAATGCTTTTGGAATACGTCACACCCAGCAGCACGGCACTTCCAACAGTCTGAATATGTCATCATTGGGAAGAAAGAAAAATCCTTTCATATTCCAGGAAAAGCACCCATTACCAGAAAAAGATTCAATTTGTCTGACTCTTTATTCAGCTGGCTCAGCTCCCAAATAACCCTTTCACATTCATCCAACCTATCCTCCTCCTTTTCCTGTAAACACTTCCTTTTACCTTTGACCCGAGGGTAAACATGGGTCCAACCAATAATCAGGAAGCTATTGTTGCCAAGTCTGTATTTCTTTTTAAAAAGTGTCCTTTCATTGGCAGGCTGTAATGGCTCCACTCCTGACACAACGCAGCAGAGCTGAACAGGAATCAAATTTCATTTCTAGCTGCCAAATGTATCCAGGTTACAAAAGTCCTTGATTGTGCCAGGAAGCAGCAACACTTTAGCTGCTGCTATCAACCATTTCAAGCAAGAATATTCAACATTAAACCTCGCTGTACTGACAATCACACAATCTATCTGCTTGGAACCCTGACCCTTTTGTTTCCTCTCTTTTTTGCTGTGCCTTGGAAACAAAAGAATCCAAAGTATTCTCAGACATAATTTAATAAACATTAACTACCAAAGTGCATAGCCAATTGGATCTGTCTGCATTGGTCAAAGGTTTATTCTTGATCTGTGTAATCGAGATAAATCTTTCAAAGTCAGCATTTAAAATGAGCAAGGGAGGTATCAAATAGAGCATCAAGTTGTTCGTAAAGTGCTTGCATCAGTTTCAATTTTCACTTATTTCCTTTCAAATTTTCATATAAAGACTTCAAACACACTGAAAACTTAATTTAAAAAATGTGACACAAACTGGGAATTACAAGTAATGGGAAGGGCTATTAAACTTTCAAAAGTTTGCAATTTTAAAGAAGACTTTACTTCTAAAAGTATTAGAGGTACGGTGGAGGTGGGGGAAGGTTGGGGTTAGAAGACCTTCTGACTACATGGACTGGTTGAACGGTTACATGGCAAAACTCCCAAGCACAAGTGTCCAGAAAAAAAAGAGGCAGGTGCCGTCATCAAGGATATACAGCAGACCTCGCCAATAAAACATGTCAGGACTCAGGGCCATCCTCCTTCTGGAGAATCCAGGAAGTGATAGAGCTTGGTTCTGCCCACAAATGTGGCAGACACATGGACAGCACAGCTGCAGTGACCTGACTGTATGGAGTTTACATATTTTACCTGTGTCCATGTGGGTTTCCACTGGGAGTGCTGGTTACCCTTCCCCAACACATCCCAATGTGTTGGTAGGTTAATTAATGGCCCCTTAGCACAACTGGCAAAAGAATCAAAGGGGAATTGAGAGGAGTGTGAGACTATGCTGCTAGCAGTTGGCATGGATCCAGTGGGCTGATTGGCCCTTGTGTGTGCCATAATAAGTAACCTGTAGGAAACAGTTACATCTCCAAAATGTACAGAGAGATGCCCAAATGCTTCAGAGGCTAGTTGGGAAAACGTACAGACACCAAGTGGGAAGAAGACAAGTGGGAGAAGGATTGGAATGTCACGTTGAACAGGAAGGTTTTTTTTTTATAAAGGAGGCTCTGGAGGCAGGGAGGAAGTGAGGCAGGACACTCTAGAGTGGGGAGTCTGGTTTGATGGCTTCCTCCAGCTTACTGGGGGAAGCCATCAAACCAGAGGTCATGCTGGGGCTCACCCATAGAAGGCATGGATTCAGTTACTAATGGAATCTTTTAGGATTCTCATTGAAGAAATACAATGTCACAGGCCTGTGTACTGCTCTACAACAGGACACCTTGCAGCAACACCACCAAGGCAGCAAAAGCACCCTTAGTACAAGTCAAAAGGTCAGAGGCCAAAAGATCAAAACACCTCACAGGAATCATACTCATGACATTGGAAATCATTCAATTCTACATTTAAAGACAGTCATGGTTCATACAGTGCAGACTTATAGTTTCCTCTTCTATCTGGCAAATATTAATGTACATTTCCATTCATGGCAAAAAATATAATGTACAGAAATAAATCTGCATGAAATTTAAAGAAGACTTGAAACAAAAGTAAACTTTACACTGAGTTACAGAGTTGAACAGGACTATTCAATTTTCCTCATTATTGCACATCTTCTGAATGTTAGTAACTTAAGCATTGTCATTCGGAAAGGCATTTACGAGAGGCATTTACGAGAAGCATTTACATCAATACTTTGACAGATAAAGCTAAAACCATTCACAATGGAGACTTTGGATTCAGAGTTAGAAATCATTTTGCCTCCGAAGACAAACCTTGGGTAGTCCATCGAGATTCAGAGGATTTACTTCCTCTCCAGTTTTATGGGTCCTGGGGTGGGCTAATCAAGCCAAGGAAGATAGTAAACTCTTCCACAAATGGGGCAGGTGCTGGCTGAGCAGGTGTGTACCTAATGCTTTCCAGATCCAAACTCATTTAACAAAGTGGATCAAAGTACAAGCTTAAGTCCTTTACTGATGACACAGGAGGCTATTCAGCCCATCAGGCCCATGCTGGCTCCTAGCAAAGCAATTCCATCAGTCCCATTCCACCACTCATTTCCCTTTAGTCCTGCAACTTATTCCCTCCCAGATATCTATCATCTCTCCCGTGACTCTTTTGCCACTTGCCTACACTAAGAGGTCATTTACAGGAGTAATCTCTGGGATGTGGGAGGAAACTGGAGCAGCTGCCAGAAACCCATTTGGTCACAGGGAGAATGTGCAAACCCCACACATACAGGATTGAGCCCTCGAACCATGAGGCAACAGTGCCAACTGCAGCGTCACATTACATCTTTGTGGCACATAACTTATCTTGGGATATGACACTATTTTTGCTATTCCATTTTACCTCATAAGACCTTTGAAAACATTAATCTGATTCTCGTTCCTGCAACCATCATCAGTCACTGGCCTGTGGTAGTAATACTTCAGATATGGCCAGAAACATAATAATTAACTGCAGCTTCTTCATAAATTCTATTTTCAGTATTTGTGAATAGAAAATTACCTTCTTCCACTCCACCAACTCAAAAACATAAGCAAACAGTAAATTAACAGTGAAGGTTGCCACACCAAACACACTAATTAATTGCTGCACGTTACTGGCATCCATTATGCAAATTATTTCCTCTATGAGATTCAGCCGAACAGAGAGTTACAAGAATAAACAGTTTCACTTGGAAACTATTAAGTTACTCAAAGAGTAAAATGAATTGAATATGGGAAAACAAGAATCTCTCTCCATTACAGGCCCCTTGACGCAACAGTGACCTGGTCAGCAAAACATTTTTTGCACTAAGCAGATACTGTACAAGTCCAGGGCCAGCTGTTTTTGTCACTGTTTTGCTTACACAGGTCATATATCATTACTAGCCAAAAGCTGAACCAAAGCTAAAGGCTCACGTCACAGTTGGTTTAAGTTTACCAACTGTCAGGTGGGGAAGCAGTTTGTGAAAGCACAAAGTTCCTTTTTGGGCTTTCATGTGCATATCATTTCAAAATACGTAATTATTTTTCTTATTTTACAAAGCTTTTTCTTTGTGCTCTGGAAGCAATTACAAAACCATCATATTTTTTAAAAAAATGTACAAACTTGTTCATGTCAAGACTGATTAATTTTCACAATGAAATAAATGAATACATCACTGAACCTGGCTGTCAATAACAAGCTTTTTATGGGCAGTGGGCAGAGCACTAAAGTAGCAAGACACATGCCTCAAGTCATTAACCTGAAGTACAGGCATAGAGGACTTGTCATCTGTGTGTGGTGGAAATAAATGGACACAGGATATGGAACAAACAGGGAAAAGACAGCTTAAAGAGACTATCCCTGAACCATACTGGCAATAGGATGAAAGGATAACCTGAGAGGATGTCTCAAGGCCCAGACAACATTGATCTATAATCACTTTCAAGGGTGCTTGGCAGATTGCCTTGAGTAGCTAAACTCTGCAACAGACAGCCTTGATTTTTTTTCTCATCACTGAATACAGAAATAAATAAATGAGATATTTGTGATCAAGATATTTTATGTGACTTGGGGAAGGGGAACAATAAAGTAGGTTCCTTCTACCATGGGGAGGGGATTTTTAAAAAATTGCTTGGTGATTTCTGCAAAGATAAATCTTTACAACTAGTACACTGACCATGTGTTAACACAAAGATTCTAATGTGACAGGATACAGAATTCAACTGGAAACAAAAAACGATAATCCTACTAGATGACTACAATACAGAAATTACTGAAGATAATTCATCAGGTAATCTAATATAGAGACATTTTTCATTTACAACATCGCATTTTTCCAAAGATGTAAAGAAGACATTTTTCTTCTCCTTTCCCACAATCACCTAAACTACAGAAAGCCTGAAGTGATACCAGTATAAATGTAACCACAGCACAATTTCAATAACTGTAGTGATACTAATAAGGATGCTCTAAGGATTTATGGTTTGATAATTATCAGAGGATTGAACATGTCGAGTTTGTTCACAATCTTGCTCCTCCTTTCTGCACATCTTAAATGAATTCCAGCTACTTTGCTATTGAACTAAACAGATGGTCTTAAGAATTCTCCCAGGAACACATTGGATGGACCATCCAAACATGGCAGGTCCAATGCATCAATGTAGGACTAATTATTGAACAGTTACTGGGTTATGAGCTAGTTCTTAGAAGTGCTGCAACTTGCCTTGATGCATTGCATGCTGAATTGGACAGACCAAAAACTGAAAATGTCACAAGATTAAATTCCAGTTAAATCCACACTCAATAATTTCTCCTTACACATAGATACTCATATATTTGATGGTCATCATTTTCTCTTGTGTGTTAACAAAGTAAGTATTTGAAATATACTTATTTTATAAAAAAATAAACTGACTGTATGAAGAATGCAGAGAAACACGAGAACCCCAAATTCTCCCTACACGTCTCCAAATACATTTTGAATAAAACTTTAATTCAGATACAACCACTGTTTGAATAATATTTTCCTCAACAGGCTTCCTTTTCACAGTACTGTATGTGTTACTAAAATATGTGAAAGCACAAGAGAGTAAAGACCACCAAGCGGGAGACCCAGATAGCAGTTCAGCTTTGTCCATTACTGAATTCAACCTAATCACACAAATGCGAAATAAAACTTGAAGTCAATTTATAAAATCTCTGGAGGATTTTGTCCCTGATTTCCTAAAACAAACATGCCAGTACAGTCTGGAAGTTCACAATACCTCATAAAATGACCTCCTCTTAGAAACTAGTCAAGTTCCCTTTTAAAACAGCTGTCAGTCAAAATGGATGGAGTCCAATTCCCTTAATACCATGAAAGTCTCAATCGTATTCCCTTTAAACTGACACTTCTCTCAAACCCTGATACTTGGAGTCTTTCCTCCACACCCAGACAGTTCCAAATTCTGAGGTTAGAAATCACTGATTTATTTTCTTCTGCACATTATTCAAGGTTTTATACCCTTTTGCATCCAGGAAGCAAAAAAAAACACCGCAGTACCACCACCACCAATTTGCCAAAGCCTTCAATACAGCTCTTTGTTTTCTAATCCATGCAGCTACTTCCCAAGTTGTGTATTTTTAACAAATGATCAACTATTATCCTCACAAATGTCTCTTAATCCATAACCCCGAGCAGTAAGAGGAGCAGTAGTAATAGTCCTCCTCCTTTTCCGAAAGTCCTTTGTGATGGAGAATGAAGTGCCTCCACTCCAGTTCTGTATGTTCCAAGGTGGCTCAAGGAGACAGTCGGGGCTGTTTATGAAGGATTCGACATTCCAAGTTCTGATGTGGAGGATTTTGTGCTTTTAAACATAGGTAGTCATTGAACATGAACTTTCATATCAGCTTGACAGAGCAAGGTCATGACCCAGTGGTAAGGAAGTCCTGGACAACAGGAGACCCGTCTCTGTGCATGGACATTAACATACAGACTTAGGGTACACCTTTATATATGTCTGCAGTCATGATAAACAATATCAACAGAATCATCATCCATCATTCCCCAATTAATTTAATTAAATTAGCAGAGAAGGATTTGCCCTTCCTAGGTGTATACTGACAGTCATTACTATCCACATTGGGAAATAATTACGACATATTGGCTCCAGATAAATTGGGATTAGATGACAGGGATAATGATGCAGTAAACACAACCAATTTTTTTGTTTTGAATTCTTGCATACTAATGGATTTGATATAAAGCTTTGATGTGATATAATGAAATGCTAAGTTATTGGGTGGTTTGCTAAGCAGCAAAATAAAATTGTTTGGGGGACAGGAGTTTCTCCATAGTATACATACAAAGGCAGCCATGCCAGAAATATAATTAGAACATGACAAGCTTGTCCAATGCTCTCCATTAGAAATTCCCATGCCAGCATTTTTAAGGAAATATTGATGCAAGAGCATTAAAAAAAAATTACAACAGGAAGGTAGGAGGGAGATTCAGAGAACAAATTTCAGATCTTTGGATCCAGACAACATATTGCAAAGCAACCATTGGTGGGGTTGAGAGGAAGACCACACACTGCCAAGCAGCTGAGGGA
>JARFYF010000017.1:33095412-33107703 GCA_030265395.1 Rhina ancylostomus | reverse complement strand
ATTATGTACCTGGCTGGGAAATTGGCTGAACAGTGGGAACACAAAATGGGGGTGATAGTTTGCTAGGACTCTGCTAGGGCTGTGTTTAGATCCATAATGATTCACCATGTCACTAATGACATCAACTGTGGGATAGAAAGACACACATGTAGGTTTACCAGTGACACAAAGATAGGCAGCGTAGCAAGTAGTGCAAATAGAAACTTTACAAACTATAAATAGATTAAGTGACCAAGCTAAACTGTAGTAAATGGAGTCCGCTTCAGGAAGATATGAGACATCCCCTTCAGAAATAAAAATACCACTGAATGAAAAATGTTCTTAATGGCAAAAAGTTGAAAATAGATACTGAAAGTTCCGTGTAAATAGATTTTTCAAATTTCACAGATAATTAAAAGACTAATGGAATGCTGACCTTTATATCTTGAAGATTAGACTGGAAGGGGATAGAAGTTACACAGTTACAGTAACAGGTCCTAGGTAGACCAATGAACAGTTCTAGGTTCCATTCTCCAGGAAAGATATGAGACAGCAGTGTAGATTTACCATAAACCTTGATCCTAAGGGCTAAGTTAAAAGGATACTCTTGTGTGAGGTAAAACTGTCAAAACTCACAAAGCAATACAACCTAATATTCCTTTAACAGTTTATTGTACTAATGATATGATACAGGTACAAGTGTGCTATCTGTTTAACACACCATCCCATTTAACTTTAAATATTACTACTACACATTGCTCTAGCTGATTTTAAGCACCTCTTGCCTAGGCAATCAGTCAGGGTTTTTTTGATGCATAAGGATGATCGATCTCCTCAGATGTCTTGACAGACACCAAACTTGCCCAAATCCCTCCTTTATTCATAATACAAAAATCACAGTCGTGACAATTTGATTGATGCAACATCCTATCACCTACTGCCACTTTGATTGAATCACCTTCATCATAATCTCATCTATTTGCAAAGAGTCTGTGAAATGGTTCCTTCACAGGTTTGTGTAAGGTAATTGGTCTGTTGACCTCTGAAGGTACTATCATCCTATTCAGTATTTTGATCCTTATCATGAAAAGGAATTTTGTTGGAAAAAGATCTAAGTTTATCATCTCTTTTGAAATGCTGATGAACAAGTTTCACTCCATCAACTGTCTGAGCATTGAGGCTTCCAAAGGCTTTCGGGAATGAATCCAGACTTGGCGGAACCATACTTCTCTGTGGATAGAAAGACTGCAGAGTTTCAGAGGAAGAACGGAATGTTAAACTGCAACAGTACATGTGACTGTCTGTTCCCGTTACGCTCCATTCTGAAAACAGAAAATGCTTGAAAAACTCAGCAGGTCAAGTAGTAGCTGTGGAAAGAGAAGCAGTTAATGTTGCAGATCTAAGATCCTTCTTCAGACCTGAAAGGTTAACTGTTTCTCTTTCTACAGTTGCTGCCTGGCCTGCTGAATTTTTCCAGCATTTTGTTTTTATTTTAGATTTTCAGCCATGCTGTTTTTTTGATCCCCATTACTCTTCATTCTGTTTGATGTATAAATTTCCTCTCCTGCATTTTCTTCAGCTCAGAACCCGTTTTAACAGCTTATTAAAAAGCCTCTTGATTCATAGAATAGTTTAGCACAGGAAGAGGCCCTTCAGCCCACAATGTCTCTCCTGACCATGCTGGTTGCTTTATACTCACCGAGCTGCATTTGCACATCTTTGACTACCAAATTAATGAACATCTTTTGAAAATCTTGGCAGCAATTAATGCCCTTTTCAAATGGTTAACTATAGGCTTGAACTTTTTCTGTGATGGGGATTGAGGGCTCTGACAGCTTTGTGTGGGGTTCACTGGTAGTTAAGTTCCACTGCTCACAAAGCCTGATATGCATCTAGTAGAGGAAGTCTATCAATAGTGGTGTTTCGGGAACATTTGGATACAAGTGTGATGGTGGTGTAAAAGGAGGGGGGTTAGGGAGGATTCAATCAGAATTGGAATAGTCAGCAGGAATATGAGTTGGAAAAGAACAGGTAGAATCAGAGAGAGGGTCTGTAGGATCTAGAGGTCTAGAGGTTTTTGGAGATAGGATTGGGGGTCATGGGGGTTAGTTATAGATGAGATGGGGGCCTAAGGGGTTGGTCACACATGGGATCAGGAGTCGGGGGGGGGCTGGTGGTTGCAAGCAGGATCAGGTATTTAGAGTGGGGTTTAGGTACAGTTAGTATTGGGGGTTCAGGGAGCCGGAAGCAGATATAATTAGGAATTTGGAAGGTTGTTCTGAAGCACAGTTGAAGGTCAGATTTGGTCAGATATACAATCTTGGACCAACAGGCCTTAGGATAAAAAAATGGGGGATAACAGGGAGCTTCATGAGAGTGAGCACTTAAAGGAATCTTTCTCAGAATGAGGTTTTGCCAGCAACATTCCTGGTTTAGTCAGGGGCTCTTCAGCTGTTGCCAGTGTAGGCCCCCTCCCTCCAGTTAAAGTCTGGTTTAGTTTTAGTGGCTTGCACTATCAGCAGTTCTTGCAAATGCACGAGGATTTTGGCAATACTCAGCAGCTCTCATAATTTTAAACACTCATTCATAACAATTGGGCTGCATCACTCAACAATTTAAAATTATTTTTCCCGCTTGTTTAGCAAGATAAAGCATCGTTCAACAGTTGTCTGTCAGAAACTGGATAAGATCCTTTCCAGTTCTAAACTTAAACCAAGGTGTTGGAGAGTATGCTTCCCTTCATAGGCACTGGTTCACTCAGTCGCAACCTCTGCTTCTGCTGAAGCTGTAATGAACACATGTGTCCAAGTATCTACATGACCTTTAACATGCATCTATCTATCACACCAATGAATGCTTTGTAAATATGTATCTTGATATTTGTCGGGCTGTCTTCCTAACAACAAACTGATGCCCCATCAGTGAGAGACTCAGAAAATACAAGCCACTGAGCAACCCTCATTGCAGTGCTGTCAGTGGCATGCTGTTTGCTGACACCTCATGGTATGCTGGGAAGTGAAACCTTGTCAATGTTTATATGTGACATCCACAACACTGACTTTACAGACACTTGACCCCTTTAATGTTGGCATATTTTGAATTAAATGCATTCTTGCTCTAGGTTTGGCTGTAGACTTTCAGAACACTTTTGCAAAAAGCAATGTTGTCTTTTGTAACTTAAATTAGGATTTCTGGATTTTTGTTAATCAAAGGCATAAATGACTATAGAGTAGAGGGATACATGGATTAGTGAAGGTCTCGTTGAATGGTGGAACTGATTGATGGACTAACTGGTCTACTCTGGCTCCCATGTCACCAAGGTGTTTGAAGGGCAAGTAGGGATTTTGGTTCGAATTGTGCTTAACTTCACAAAATGCAGGTACATACAGGAACACAACCTGAATGAGGGGAGAATGCATCCTGTTGCAAAGTGAAGAGTGTTTGCAGATTGCTTTGAAAGGTAATAGCAATCAAGTAAGGTGACTTGTTTGCTAAATTCCACAGTATGTTATCGTAATAGTGTGCTTATCTTTACAGCAGTGGTAACAGTTTGTATTTTCATTCATATGCACAGCTGTAATCAGTATTAATATTCATTTCCTGATGTGATAGAAATTTTGACTTAAGCAACCAGTGCTGAATGGGAACACCTGTTGCTTTTACCCTATTTTATCGGTATGTAGCATGTGAACCAAAGGAAGGTTAAAGGGATATTATCTGTATTTTTTTTGTCCAAGGAGAATAAATAGGGGATTGCACAGGACAGAATCCAGAGACAGTAATTACAAATTGCAATTGCATGAACTTCCGTGCTTCTTTCACCCATTTCACTTTTAATTCTACCTCCCAACCATTGGCATTTTTCACTGATCAACATTGCTTTCCTGGAGTTTGGGCCATATCTATCTCCTTCCTGGCTGTTCATGATAGCTGGCTTGTTTTGAGCTGCTTTGCCCCATTTCACTTGTCATTTTCTCTCCCTCCTCTTCAGGACGGAGGGTAATTTTGGTGAATCTGAGAGGATACCTCAGGTGGTGTCAGCTGAAGTGAAAATTTGGGTGTTATCTTCAGAGACATTTGACTAAGTTCTGAGGTATAAGAGAGAGCAGTATAATCAAAATGCAGATGCATTGACTTGATTACCAGTTACTTCTGGAACACATGGACAGTCCATCAATCACAATCCACCAACTTGTTTCCATGATACATAGTAGCTCTACCTCCTCATGGGCGCAGAAACACATCCATCATAGATGTTAAGGAGAATGCAAGGATGACACTTTACTACCATATAAGAGAAAAAAGGTAGCAGTTAATTATCCAGAATGATGTGGATCTTTAGGGAACCTAGAGTTGTTTCACTAGAAGGAAGAACAGTTATTCTGAAGCAGTTATGTGAAAGATACCCAGGTATATCTCTTATCTAGCAAGTTGCCAGAACTTTTATCTGGTCGCTAGGAATGGTTAACGACACAAATGGATTTTGCAGGGACATCCTGAAGCCAAATATGCCCATCATTGAGATGGGCAGTCAGGTCAATAAGCAAAGCAAGATAACTCCAGGGTCATCATCCTCTAGGTGGGACACAAGAGCTTTCTTTTGCCATCATATTGCTTTGATCTCTTTGGCTATAAACCTCCTAAAGACTTTACCCCTGGTGAACCACCTCCCTTCTGCATGGCAAATTACAACATTGTACTGAGCATCAATTTCTTCTAAACACGTTTGAAATTGATGGTGGTGAGTCCATGCAATCTGACGAAGTCGACAGTGGAGACAGCAAGATTAATCATCTGTGCACAATGAAGATCTTTGCCACACAGGTTTTGCTGGTGGATAATATACAGTGATAGTGAATGAGCTGTTCCTCTCGATCACTCAGATAGTGCTTGAAATGTGTGTTCACTCCATTATTTTTGCCTGTCATTGAAAGTGCTGCAATTTATTCCTTTCCTAACCCAAAGACTCGGTTTTAGACTGGAAATTGATAAGTCTATCCGATGAAGTGATGTCAGCCTTGCAAGCTCTTTGTATACCTCAAACTCATCTGTCACAGTGTGCAAAACTACGACCACCTGAGGTGTGTCTGAGCTGGGAGTACTTTCATCTGCTGCCAGGGAGAAATACATCACATTTTTGTCACATCTTTCAGCTGATAGGAAATGTCATTTCCCAGATCTAACACTCGGTGTTGAACAAACAATTCAAACTAATTTTTTGAAAGTTTGGAGCTTCAGCACACCGTGTTTCACAGGCCATCTACAAGCAGTCTTACACAAAATCTGCACCACTGAAAGGCTGAGTTGTCTTAGCAATTAAAGATGCAATTTTATGGCTTTGGAATGTGACAGATTTGGATTCTACCTGAAGATTAAAGAGAGCATTACTGGGGACGGAACTGAAGTTCTGTAACCTTCAGATTCTTGTTTATGCAGTTGTGCTGTAAATTCATTAAAACCAGAAAGTTCAGCACTGCAAACATCTCCAAGTTGAAATCCTTCGGCACAGCAATTCTCTCCTTACAAGTTAAATAAAATTCAAGCCTGTGCCTTCAACAAAGCAGCATTTTTCCATCCAAGCTTTGTGAAATGTTGGCTGTTAACGTTGATTTTTCCCTTTGTCTCCATCACATTTCTCTCCTGATCTCCTTCCTTCTTGGGAGCGACCATCTTCCAAGCTGTTCTGTTTTCCTTTGTTTCTTCCTGGCTGCCTCCTCCCTGCTCCCCTCACTTGCCCACAGATTCTCTCCTGTAGACCCACTTGTTGCTTCACCCTCTGCCACTCACCTGCCTCTTTCCCTTCCCCATCATTGCCCCTCCCTGTGCGCCCAGCACTGCCCCACCCTGTGCCCCCGCACTGCGGCTCCCCTTCCCCTTCCCCATCACTGCCCACCCTCTGTCCCCATCACTGCCCCTCCCTGTGCCCACTTTCATATTTTCCTCACCAGTACAACACAGGCAACTTCCTTGCTGCTCCACTGGTTGCCACCTCATAACCTTCTAGTGTAACGAGTAAAGTGTGGGGTGGGGGGGGGTAACTATTGTAGTGACTACAGTGTGGGGTAGGTGATAACTTGCGTTGTGACTACAGTGTGGGGAAGGATAACTAGTGTAGGGAACACAGTGTGGAGAGGTAATGTAGTGAGCAGTTTGTAAGAGAAACAACAAGTGTAGTTAGCAGTGAGAGGAGAGCTAATGTAGTGAGCATTGTGTAGGAGGGCCATCTGCTTGGATGAGAACATTGTAAAATGGACAACTGGTGTAGTGAGCACAGTGTAAAGGGGACAATCAGTGCAGTGAGAACAGCGTAAGGGGGACAACTGGTGAGGTGAACACAGTAACACAGTGTAAAGGGGATAACCTGTGTGCTGAGCAAGGCGTTGGGTCTGCTAATGCACTGAATACAGTGCGGGGGGATTACTGGTTTTGGGATGACCAGTGTGGTGAGGGGGTTATGGGGTTGTAGCTCGCGTGGTGCGTACTGTGCTGGGAGGGGTGAAACAGCAATCCACCATCTAGCTCCCAGCTGGTCAGCCCTATGGGCTGTGAGCAAACATTGTCAGCAGCTAAACAGGAGAGAAATGGGCCCTGTATCGGCAGGTCAGACAAAGCTGCTGTGTTGGTGATATGTTGTTCACCATGACATTAGTGAGATATTGTGTGTGTATCATTATCAACTCCCTCTGGTTAGTGAATGATGGCCAAATATAAGTGAATTTGCACAAAAGCTCATGCTGAGAAAGCTGCTCAACTGTGAACTCTGTTCTTACTTAATGTTTCTTCAGACTGAACTATACTCTTCAGTTATGGTCACTCTCCGAATATTCAAACAATTTTTTAATCATTTTGGTGACTAGCTTCAATCTGCAACCTTCTATGAACCTTGTGATAGTCAATCTCTGGCCTCCTGCACAAATCCTAGTCTTCTCACCCTCCTCGTGTTGCTGTAGATTGAGCTGTTTGGATCCTGAAGTTCCTCCTCAAACCATTACTCTTCTATCTTTCTCTTGTCCTTTGAGAAAATCCTTAAAACCTATTTCTCCAGCTAATGCTTCTGAAATGTCTTCTGTTGATATAGTCAATTTTTGTTTGATTACTCTCCTGTAAAATGTCATGTGATGTTTTGCTACATTAAAGGCCTAAAACAAAAGGAGGTTTTTATAAATCCACTGATGTACAATGAGGTTTCTCCATTTTTTATGTTTTGCTACCTATTTTTTATTTAACTCCTGCAAAAAATGTCTTTGCTGTGCCGCTATTATTCTAAGAAGCTTTGATCTATTTAGTGTGAGAGACTTTTCAGTGCTTGAAAAAAATTGTGGTATCAAATGGATTACTCAGAGCCAATTTTGAGAATCAAGAGAATGAATTTTCATTTTTACACTGACAAAGATTCAGCAGTTTGTTGACAATGTCTTCTGTTAGAGCAGATCTATCAATAACTGGAGACAGGAGTATTGAAGGAGTTCACAGTTGGTAAGGTTTTATTTTGCATGACACTGGAATAGATGAAATCGAAGGACAGAAAATGGGCCATCAATATGTCTCATTTATTTCCATAGGAACATAAGGAGCTTTACCAAATCCCAGGTACTGCTTTACTGTATAATCTGCATTTAAAAAGTATATCTCATTTTGAGTAGAACTTGGCAATTTTTTTCAGGCAGCCTTTCAGTTTTATTCACCTGGAACTTGCAGGGCACGACACGTGTCTCACATTTGCTCTAATATTTTGAAACAGTGGAACAACATTTAAATAATTAAAAATAAAAACACTTATTTATCAATTAAGTTAAAAGATAATACATTTATGTATAACAGATTCAAGTTATAGAAATTAAATAAATCATTAGTTTAAATTAAATTAAAAGTTAAAGATCCCACTTGCCTTCCCATACATTGTTGCTGATGGCTGGTGAACCCATTGAAGTGAGCGGTGCTACATTGGACACACCAAGTGTAAAACGGAGAGTCAGATAGGAAGTGTACCTGACCCCTCCATTTTACATGAAGGACCTTACAGAGCACTCCAGACTCATTGGTAACCTCCATTCCATCCTTGACCTCTGTGCTGCTGTGGGCAAATGTAGATGCATGCACTGCACCTAGCCCAGCAGTTCTTCATGGAAACATCAGTGTAATCAGGACCATCTTTGGCTCCATTGTATGGCCAAATAGGGCAGGTGGTTGTCAAAAAAAAAGCTGTAATCAGGATGGCCACTGCATAATTCTGAGGCCTTGGTAATTTTGATCATTATTTGATGATCAGGTTTTCCTTCATGTAATGCAGTGCTAAGAAGTATTACCGGCAATGAAACTGTCTGCTGCTGAAAGCACAGTCAGGCATCAAATCATGGATCCATTGACTGGTAAATGAAAGTTTGATTTTCTGATCCACTCTGTGAGTATGAAAGGTGCCAAGCAGAGGCAAGGGCTTAGAAATTCAATCATTTGGTGCTTGTTTTTTATTTGCTGCACAATTGTATTGCGGAGTAAACTTGATCAGATTGTGACTGGGATGCCATTGCACACATTAAAACCTTTAATTGAATGCTTCCATCCACACGACGTACATAGTACTCAGGAAGATTGCGGGGCACACAGCAGTGCCGACAATTGCCACGCAGTGCATGTTTGACATTACTGCTGCTGCACTGGTCTGTGGATTCATGATGAAGAAACAACATGGATGCAAATAGCACAAGGGCCCTGAAACCATTCCTGCTGTGTTGGTGGCCTGATATTTTCTTCTCTCACCTCTCCTTTCCCATGGTTGCATTCTCTAGCTGTCTTACATTCCTTCATTTACTGTATGTTCTTACAGGGGAAACAAAAACGTAATGACCATTAAAGAAGCATGCAGCCTCTTTTACAATGTTTTTCATATCCTTTTGGTGGAGGTAATGAAACCAGTAGTTTGTTGCAGTTGTAAGTTATCCACCCTCATCCTTCTTATCAGTCTGCAGCTTCTGACATGATTGATCATATTATTCTCCATCCGTACTTTGCCTTCATCTTCTTAGAACATGGAATATAGAACAGTACAGAATGGTATGGGCCCTTCATCCCATAATGATGTGCTGATCTCTATAAACTAATTCACAGCTGTATAATTTACAGATAATTTACTCCTATGTATACTGCATTGCTTGCTGAGTGGAACTCCCTCTATTTGGTTCTATTTCCATGTGATGGCTTCTCTTCCTGCTTCTCTTTGTTATCTCCTGAGATCCCAAAGATCAATCCTTGGCCTGCTTCCATTACTTATCTAAAATCCACCTTTTGACCAGACCCAAGAACACAACTTTAAGTTTCCTGGGGTACTGATGGCAGGCACCTCTTCTCCACTACTAAACTAACATGCCGCCATTTGGTGTGACATCCGGTAACTGGATGAAGAGAAAAAGTGTCCTCTAATGAAGTACCGGGAAGACCAAAGCTGTTGTCTTTGATGCAGTCACAGACTCAGTTCCCCATTGATTCCCTCTCTCTGGACGCTGACAGAGAGTGAACCAGATCATTCACAAAATGGGCAACATTAATAAACAGGATGTTCTGGACATATTGCTGCACATTAAACTGAAAAATGAGAATTGTAAACAAAGAGAGCTAAAACTAGTTTGCTAGGCTGAAGATGAAAGAGGTTATAAAACTCAATAGAATTATGTATTTCTACACTTCAAAAGTTAATTCATTGAGACATTTCAATGTGATAAGGTACTATTTAAATATAAGTGTTACTAGCATTACATAAGCAGCTTTCCCATTGTTAATATGTTTCAAGCTATAGTTGGGATGGATTTTGCTCATGGCTGGGATGAAAACTCTGATTACTCATGGGATCAGATAGTGTTTGGCTTGCTGAAGTGGTGTCTTTGATAGTTGATCACAGATCACTGCTCTTATGGTGAAAGAGAGAAAATAAAGCTTCTTTCTAATTTAAATAAACTAATTCACCTTAATTAAATCATGAATAATTGTTTTTTTTAAAACAAATTCTCTCAGCTTCACTTTCATAATTACAATATTTATCTTTTCAAGCATAATTTGTACTATGCAAATCAGTTACAGGATTTAATAAAAATGTGAATTTATATATAAATCCCTCTTCGATTCTACCAAAATGAGTTGGCTTTTGATCCCAGTTTCCTTTTTAATACATTTTGTTCTTCAACCTGGCTTGGTATATAAGACTTTTTTTAATATAGAAAATGCAAACAAAGTGTTCACATGTTTCAGATTTTTCAGCAATCTGTCAAACACAATGTGGTTTTATTACAGTCAAACAATCTCATTACTTCTAAATAATTGAAGCCTAAAATATAATCTAAAACCAGATTTAACTGCTCAAAATTTTAGATTTTTAACAAAAGATATAAACTATGCCTATTGTGCATATAATTTATTCACTATTGTAGGAGTATGGAAATCACTGCAGGAATACAATGGGCATTTGAAGCATTCGTGGTATTCTACGAGTAAAAAGAAATGATTATTACACTCTGGAATGCCATTTCAACACAGATTCACACAGCTGAGAAGTACTAGATGTCTGCAGTTGAAGAACAGTCTGAGCATGGCTTAAATACAATGGAGACTAATACGCAAACATGCTGTAGTTCTTGAATAGATACGGTTGACAATCTAGAAAGAGCGTAGGACAAAAAACATTGAAATTGGTGTTTCATCATAGTTTGGTACCGGCATAGTGAAAAAGAATGAATTCTGCCTTTTCTTAATTCATGTACAGCATGTAAACAAGGCCAGCATTTATTATCTCTTATGAACTGTCTTGGAAGGTGGTACTGAACCTTTATCTTGAATCACTGCAAGGAACATCTGGTGGGTTGAAGACAAACAGAATGGTTTCTGGTATGTGTTTCATGGAAAAGAATTGTGTGGCTTAATGAATCATATTGCTTACTAATTGAGTAACCATAATTTTTCATGTACAATAGCATGTTCATGGATAGATTTTAAGATTCACGGAAGTTCTGAAAAGCTGTTGAAATATATGTTTAAAAGCTGATAACATTTTAAAGGAATTTAGAAGGTTTAAGAAAGCTTAAGTGTTTAACCATACAGAAGAATGTAAAGGAATCTGAACTGTTAATATAACAGCCAAGTCTCTCAGCAAGGGAGACATTCAGTATGACAAAAGAAAGATTTATTGTGAGCTGAGGTTAGATAAATGTTGATTGGAGAGATAACACAGTGACTGTAGATGGAAATGTCACAGGCTTCTCTGAAGTTCAAGTTCCAAGAGAAGGCTGATCTGCCCACTGCTAGAGGTTCCAACCTACTGAGGTAATGTTGGGTGAGGTGGTGGGTGTGGGGTGGTATAGCTTTGCTAATCAAGATCAGCATAAATTCTGGAAATTTACCTGCCAAGATTTAAAGCTCAAGTTGCTGTCTTGCACATGGAGTGTATATACAAAGCCCTGCTTGTGCTGAGTTGTAGTTGTGAATTATTTAGGGAGGGGTACCTTTGGCAGGACCTGTTTGGAAGACATTTTCCCTCACTTGCAATCCTAAAAGACACTTGGGTTGAATGTTGTGGGTAGATGTAACTGGAAGTGGTACACCAAGGTCTGTGGCCCTGGTGATCAATTGTCCGTCTCCTATATCTATGAAGTTGAAGAACTAGCTAAGAAATAAAGGGCCAGCTAACAAACAGGAATAGGGTCAGGAGAGGGTCTTAGTAATTTTCTTCCTCTTTCACTTTGAACATTAATATCAGCAGTTTTGACAGCACTATTGTACAATAACTTCTCTTTAATAAAACAATGGTGGATCAGATGCGTTGCCTTATTCCTGTATGACACTATTGATTTACTCTAACTGGAGTGGTGCTGAAGGGCTTGGTCTTGACATCAAGGCTTCTGCACAAACCAGTTGCTCTCAGATAATGGCGCATCAGTGAACATTTGGCTTGGTTCAGCATGACTGGCAGTATGAGCTGTGGACGCACTGCACAGGTCAAGCTGCTGGAGGAGGGAGGGGAGGCTGGGAATTCAGCAGGAAGCAGCAACATCCATCCAGGGTGTTCAGAGAGAAATCCTCCCACCTGAACCTCAGCGAGGGCACAGTGTGAGACACTTATGCTTCACCAAGCACGTCCTCATTAAAATCTGCCACCTGCTCTGGTAATAGATCCCATCACAGGGCAGGGTGAGGACAATGTTGCTAATGGTGTTCAGGAATGTCTAGGCTTCTTTCAGGCTGGGGCTGGATGCATTCGGATGCCATTCAGATCTCTGAAGGATACTTGAGTAAACAGACTTTTCCAAACAGTAGATTGAAACCTTGTGG
>JARFYF010000017.1:33011581-33023021 GCA_030265395.1 Rhina ancylostomus | reverse complement strand
GCTTCTTAAAGACTCCTGGCACTGAGAGAAAAACAATTCAAATTCTTCTGGTGTGGACAAATGTCTTTGAACATATATTCTGCATCTACATTAATCAATGATACCAAGTGATTCACCTGTTATTCCTAGATAAAGGCTTGAGAAAACTACGTTAGAAAAAGTTGTATCAAATTAACTTTTTTGTAATCTGAATTTTCTGAGTTACCATTTGCAGTGAAGAGAGCAACAAAGATCATAATATACTCAAGTTAAATGCGATTGAACTGAGCAATTGATGTCAGAAAAACAGAATATGCAGATTGGGATGAATCCCATAGTGAACGTACTATGAACAGGGTAGCAGGTAGATGCAGAGATTAAGGAGGAAGAGTAACAGAGAACAAAAAACATGGACAATTGGAAACAAAAAGTATAAATTGACACTAGCATAGAAGCATGAGAATGAATATATAAAAATAGAATGTGTTAAACTGCCAGGAAAAATTAAAAAGAGAATGTGATTAGAATTGCAAGAAATAAAAGGAATACATTGCATCTAGCAAGTAATAAAAGAGGTGTTGGGGATCTTGCAATCTCAATAGCTGTTATCCTATGAAGGACTGTGGGATTATTCTTTTCATTGATTTATTCTTCATGACTGAATTTGTGGAGAGGAGGGCTCTGTGTTAAAAGAAGGTATGTGTTTACTGTTGTATTCAGGGAATCATTGATGTTAAGAATGGTGCCCAAAGACTAAAAACTAGTCATGTAATGCCAATCTTTAACAGCACAGGTTTATTCAGGAATCAAACTAAATATCTATTGTGGGCAAAGTATTAGATGTCCATAAGGAAGAAGAGATGATAAAACACCTACTTAGATATGGAAAGGTTCAGCCAAACAAGTTTCCTTTCGGGTTTAGTAGAAGTCTAAGGTTGGAGTGTATTTAGATTCATCGAGATACGTTAATATAGCATGGGTCACCAGTGGAGTGTCACAATGTGCTGTGTTGGTCATTACAAGTCTACTGTTTATGAATGGATTAGAGGTGTTGACAGCAGTCTGATTTAGAAACAGGTGTCAAATGGTTGGGTTCAAGCATTGAAAATTGACAAATTAAATTGAGATCTGAATGAGTAAGGACTGTAGACTGGAAAATTTTAATACCAAGGGATAAACACAAGACAATGGGTCTAAGGAAGGAATCTAATAATTAGAAATATATATTTGGCAGTTCAAACAGCAGAGAATATTATTAAACTGTATAGTAACCTGTATTTGCTGGCATTCTTAATTGCTTCAGAAGCCAATTCCATCATACCAATGAAAAAATAAATATAATTATATGAATTCAAGAGACCTCGTGCATTTAACAACCAGGAACCCAGTAATTCAATGGCAAGGTGCATGTTTATTGCTCATGCACAATCGATCTGATGTCCACAGTCATTTGCAGGATGAATTTGGCTGATCTCCAGCATATGATGAGTCAATGCACAGAGGCGGATAGTTACTTAGCAGCAGCAGCAATCAATGTGCAGCAAACTGTTAGCACTGCCTCTGCAACACTGGTGCTTGAGGCCCTTGTGGGCCTAGACTATGAGCGTATTTGGGTGTAAATCAAAAGATTCATCCTTATCTAACTCACACCAGGGTGTTCCCCAAAACCAATTAGCAAATATTCATTGACGGAGCAGGAGTTGCCATTTTTGGGCTCTGCATCCATGCTGATGTTTCCTGTAGATGCCCACTCCAACTGCCATTATCCAAGAATGAACTGCCTGCTGCTGTCATCATCCCTTCACTCCTGACATTTGAAATCAGGTCCATTTGAGAACCTGCAGTGTCTGGAGATCCCAAGTGTAAATTTGCATGGGAGTACTGAAGATTGGGATTTGTCATTCTTCTGTTCGTTACTTCTTGCACACTGCGTGCATAAAATATAAATTGTTCTCTCATGTCCCTGAAGAAACTCATGCTTGCTCAATGTACAGCATCATTTTATTGAGCATTCCCATGCATTATATTTAGGGAATAGAATCTTGCAGACGGAAGGAAGCAATTCAGTCTGTTGTGCTTTCCTTGCTCTTTGAAAGGGTTTTCTAATATAATTCCACCCACAACCCATAAATAGGCTTCTTCAAATACATATCCAATTGCCTTTTTAAAGTGACCACAGAGTCGAATTTTACGATACATTCCTGTACTATATTCAAGATATTAATAACCTTCTGTGTGAAGATATCTCCTGTAATTTCCCCTATAGCTTTTAATGGCAATTATCCTAATTCCAGGACCTCTGGTTACTGACCTGCTTTCTGAAGAAACAGTTTCTCTCTAATTGCTCCATAAAAATGCATTCATAATTATGAATACCTCTGTTAACCCTCTGTGCGCTAAGGAGAGCGAGCTCATGTTTTCTAATCTCTACATTTAATGGAATGCTTCCTACCTGGTATCATTCTGATGTATGTACTTTGTATGCTGAAGTGCAGATTGGATAGGATGAAAGTAGGCTAGAATGAAACTGACAGAAAATTCACAGAATTGTTTGATTTCTATGGAATAAAAGTATGAATTAATATTGTAAGAAGAATTGCTCCACTAATTTGCTCGAACGTGTATTACTCAGTTATCAAGACATTCAGCACTAAAGGACTGAACGTGATAAATCAACATCCAATGTTCAATAACATACCTTGAAAGTTTGCCTCACAAGGAACCTCTGAATTTGCACTCACCACCTTCCTCATCGATCATTTTAGAGGCAAGATGGCAACATCACAAATGTACATTATGTAATATTGGAACTCTAAGAAGATGTTTGATGGGTTCCCTGACTTGGTACCTTGATGTTGGACATTAATCCTGCCTTTGGTAGCACTATAAAGGAAATAAAAGTAGGAGAGATATCCAGTGTCACCAAGCACATAGAAAACATCAAGAAGATGGAGTACTTTTTAAAATTTGCTAATAAAATTGGTTGGTTGTGCACAAGTTTGGCTTTTATACTTGTTTCTTTTGAGCCATCTTACAGACCTAGCAAAAACCCTTTCTTCCTTCCATGTGTGAGACTCAAGACTCATTGAATGTTGAATATTGTTGAATGATGAATATCGACATATTGAATGTTGATTTCATTAAAGGAAAGTTTCCACCTTTCCTTTTCAACCCTTCACATGATTATCAGATGATTATGATGGGAAAGCTTGTCATATAGCACACAGCTTGTTTGTATCTTTTCAGGGGCAGTTGTACCAATGCCCAATGTGTAATTTTTCTAGTTAGTGATGGATTGGGTCTACAGGCTGGTAAGAAAGGAGGGAATTGGGGTAACAGAGCAATTCTTGAGGCCAGAATGCTTCAGCCATTGATATCAGTGAGATGCAGAGGCCTTTCCATTGATTGATATGGCTGCATATTGGTTTGTGGAGGAGCTACACAGACTCCATCACTGATTCTACTCTAATCTTGTTGGGTCAGAGGAGGACACAATCCTAATGGATTAAGGTTATTGATTATTTATACTTATAAGGTGCATGTGGTGTCCAGTGAGCATTACGAGAAACATCGCCATCTTTTGGAGATTGGGAAATTCAGGGTTCTTTTGGAGAGTTTATCAGTGAAATTGAAATGAAAGATTAATAATTGAGATGACCTTTTGCTTATGTTGTGCAAATCATTTTTTACCTTGTCATCAGGTTTGTAATCTTGTCTGGTTCATGGCTCCAATCCATGACAATGTTGTGCAAGACATAGTAAAATGTAGAGCTTGGTGAACACTCTTGTCTGTTAAATTTCCTGAATTGGTAGCAGAGGATGCTGAGAAGCACTTTACTGATACCCTGATGAAAGCAGGAATTTCTTTTAATCTGGTCCTTGGACAGCATGGTTTTTCTGCTGTACATCTGCTTCCATTCACATACACTTCCACAGAGTCTTAGGTTCATACAGAATAGAGACAGGCCCTTCGGCTGATGACATCAAGCACCCATCTACACTAATTCCATTCTTTCCCATCAACCCCACCCCCCCCAACTACACGAGGAGCACTTTACAGCAGCCAATGAACCTACCAACCAGGACATCATTGGGATGTGAAAGGAACCCGGAGCACTTGGGAAAAACCCATGTGAATCACACGGAGAATGTGCAGCTTCCACATTGACAGCATCCAAGGGCAGGATTGAACCTGGGTCTCTGGATCTGCGAGGCAGCAGCACTAACCACTGCGCCAACCCTTGCGTTAAAAAATAATGATAACACAATTGGCTGCTGTGAATGAGAGAGTAATAGAAGCTGCCAGAGTTATAGACATACATGTGCATAATTCTGCTCCAGGTTGTGGACCAGCTGTTCATGAGTGAAGTACCTTTGGAGGTGAGGATAAATATTGTTACATAAGCAGAGTAAATTGAGTCCTGAGTTCTGGGGAATCCTACCACGCTGTTGAAGTGGACGGTGCTTCTCAGAGCTGTCACATGAAATAGATTTTTAAATTGGTTCATGGACTCCCTGGCCACCTGCCATTTCTGCAGCCTGTAGGAGTCTATCTTCCATGTTCACCTGAGACTTGAGGGACTGCGTCCTCTATCTGAGTGTTTGAAGGGGCTGTTCCTCAAGTCTTGGTTGCAATTCAGCTCTGTAATCCTGATCTTTGGGTGCCCAGTGTGGAGAGGATGGGGGAGGAGGATGACAAGATACAAGATCTCTTTATTAGTCACATGTACATCGAAACACACAGTGAAAGCATCTTTTTTCATAGATTGTTCTGGGGGGCAGCCCACAGGTGTCGCTACACTTCCAACGTCAACATAGCATGCCCATAACTTCCGAACCCGTACGTCTTTGGAATGTGGGAGGAAACTGGAGCACCCAGAGGAAACCCACGCAGACACGGGGGGGAAGAACGTAAAAACTCCTTACAGACAGCAGCCGGAATTGAACCCAGGTTGCTGGCACTGTAATAGTGTTACACCAACCACTACACTACCATGATTGGAGGACTTCCTCTTTAGTCTGCTCCTGGATCACGTCATGGTGGTCATTCACAGGTAGATGAAGCTGGCCATCAAGTTGTTTGAGCAAACTACATACCCCTCTTCTGAGGATGTGTCTGTGATGGTGTCCACTGGCTTGGTGGATGGCTTCCAGGACCAATGGATAATGCAGGGGCTGCAGTGCAACCTGAACAGTGAAGATCTCATTTTAATCGAAAATTGTTCTTAGCTTAGTGGCTCAATGAGGAAGGGCCGCAGTTTTGGGCTCTCCTGTTACTGCACACAACTTTGTTAAGTTTTGTATTGAAACCCCATGAACTTCTTCCTGTAAATTTGTTAATGGATGAGAACTAGTGATGTGTTGATGTTAAGTAATGGAATAACATAACTTGTCATATAAACATTGACTTGAAGGTTCTGCATTTATATGTTTAAGAATTTGATGGCTGCTTTCAAAGGGAAAATAAATAGTGATTTCACAAAGAGGCAATAATGTATCAGTGGTTTGCATGCTGCAAGATTAGAGATATGACCCAGTTTGGAAGGACCCTGTTGCATTCAACACAACTGTGACCTTCACTGGCAATAGTAGGGCCTTCTGTATCCAATGCAGGAATGTACTTTCATGCATGTCCTGGAGAATATCATCCTGCTTGTTTAAGGTCTGATGGAAGTGCCGAAGGTGCAAATAGACCTGCTAAGTAAACTCCTGTGATCCATGTTTTCCTCCTCCTTCCAAAGCTATAATTCAAGAGACACCTGCTGAATATTTCCAGCATTCTTTTTATTCTGTAATTATATTCCACAATGCAGAGGAAATTCTGTTACTTCCAATTCTAAAGTCAAGTTGATCCTGTGGTTAGCTCAGTAGTGATAGATGAAAAGGTAAAAGTCACAGAGAAGTATAAAAAGGCAATCAGAAAATTTCTTTTGAAGATATGTTATTTTTTCCAGAATATTATGAATGCATGAATCTCTAAATGTCAAGGTTTCCTATCATCATCGGAGAATCAAAAGAACATTTGATCCATCTTCACCTTCTATAGATTAGGCATTAAAACAAAGCTTGTGAGTAGATTTTATGACTGATTTGTAATTAAGCTACTCATACTGTTTTCGTTTTAGACATTTAATTGGAAAATCATCAAAGATTCAAAACAATCAATATAAAGTGTAAAATGGAGAACTCAGATGTGTGTCTCATTTATTAATATTACACAATGTTTGTGATATGTGCTGTTAAAGGAAAGGAATAAATGGAGTGGGAAAGCATTTGAATGAAATGTATTGACTTTTCCCATATTAGGTGACACATAACAGGAACTAGCTGAATAAAGAATGTTAATTTCAAATCTAACCTTGATGGTTGATGGAAGCACAGAAGGATTTGGAGATTTGTCTATAGGTGCCTCTACACAATTGGAGATTTATGCCTGCATGGTTGGTTCAGAAGCTGTTGATTCAGTACCTTCGTAAACATAAATAAATTTGTAAGCTCTTGCAGAGGTCAGTCTTAGAGACTTCCATCATTAATATTGCATTCAGAATTTTTGGGAGCAAGTGATATAACAGATGATGCAATCTATGGAAAAATTAAATGAGTTATACTGGATTAATGAGTATCTAATGAAAAACATTGAAACCCACATGTATGTTGGGCCTCTTAACGTGTAAGACAATGGACTTTTGAATTACCACTCTAGAATTGTCAAGTGAAATCTGCAATGTAGCTTTATTAAACATTTCAAGTTTTTGAAAACTTGTAAAGTTCAATGTGAATTTTTGATCAGATGAATTTGGGTAGATGCCAGGGTTTCTTGCTGTGAACAATATTTTTTCTGTGTCAAAGGCAAAATAGAAAGATGATGCCCACTGATCAAAAGGAGAGGGACTATTGTGCAGCTGAATGATTGATAACTTTACCCAATAAAGGATTGTCTACATAGACTGTATTTTCAAGATAATTTTTATTGAAAGTTCTATCAAAGTTGGAAGTGAAACAGAAACCAGTGAAGTGAAAATGTTCTTAATAATACATGACCACTTGTATGTTACATTCCTTTGCAATTTCAATGCTTATTGTTAACATGTTTACTTGAGTAGGTTAATATGAAGCATCAATGACCTGAAACATTCACTTGTTTGTTTCTCCACAGATGCAGCCTGACCTGAGTATTTCCACCATTCTCTGCTTTTATTTTAGATTTCTGGCGATTGCAATTTCTTTGCTTTTCAATCAATAGGCACATGGCCTGGATTTTGCCTGAAAATGCTGGAGTTTCAGGACAGAGCAGTCCTAAATGATCTCTACCAGCTATCTCCTGGACAATAGTTGGGTTCCCTATGGGGTATCAGCTCTTGGGTCCTGCTCCAGGTTGTACCTACCTTAGAATCTGAGAGCCCCATAAATTTCAATGGGAGTTGAGGGATATAGGGAAGGAAGGGAAGAATATTTGCAGTTCGTCTAATGTTAATTATTTAAGTATATTAATTGCATTGAGCTGGAGTTTTTCTGTACTGTACAACTCCACCTGAATGCAATTAATATACTTAAATACTTTTAAGGCCCTTTGGTCTAACTCATCCATGCTGCCTATCTATACATCCCACTTTCCTGCATTAGACCCATATCTCTCTACTCCTTTCTTATCCATGTACCTGTCCAAATGCCTTTTAAACCCAGGAATTGTATCTGCCTCCACCACATCCCGTGGCAGCTTGCTCCAGAGAACCACCACCCTCTGTGTGGGAAAACTTGCCTCGCAGATCTCCTTTAAATTTCTCCCCTCCCATCTTAAACCAATGCCCTCTAGTTTTAGACTCCCTCACCCATGGGAGAAGACTCAATGTACCCTATCTATTCCTCTCAATTTTATAAATCTCTGAGCTCACCCCTTAGCCTTTCAGATTCCAGTGAGAATATACCCAGTCTACCCAATCTCTCCTTGGAACTAATGCCCTCCATTCTATGTAATATCCTGGTGAATCTCTTCTGGACCCTCTCTGTTGCTACCACATCCTTCCTGTAGTGTGGCAACCAGCACTACACAATACTCCAAGTGTGACCTGAAGAGTGTTTTGTACAGCTGCAGCATGATATCTGACCTCTTATACTTAACGTCTTGGCCTGTGAAGCCAAGCATGCCAGACCGCTTCTTCACTACTCTATCCACATGTGTTGCCTCTTTCAGGGAGCTATGAACTTGCAGTCTGTGGTCCCTCTGTAGAGCAATACTCCTGAGGTCCCTGCCATTTACTGAATGTGTCCTGTTAGTACTTGACATCCCAAAATGCATTACCATTAAATGCCACAGTTCTGCCCAACTTTCTAACATCCAATGTCCCTCTGATCTGTATTTATGATAAAAGACACTACAATCCTCACAATCACAACAGAAAATTAAGAGGAAGGAGGTGACGAGAGACCAAGTACTGGCAAACTAATGGAACTAAAAGCTGACCAGTCCACTGACACAGGTCCTGGGACCTTGAAAGAAGTAGCTCCAGAGATGGTGGGTGCATTGGTTGTGATCTTCCAGAATGTTCTCAAATGTGGAAATGTCCCAGCAAATATATTAAAAAAACACAAATTTAATAGTGCTAATTAAGAAAAGGAAGAGAGAGGAAGCAGGTTGGTGAACTTGGCATCCGCCACTGGGAAACTGGTGGAATCCATGAGCAGGGTAGGAGGAGCAGGACACTGAGAAAATGTTCGAACAATTAAGCAGAGTCACCATGGTTTTATGAAAACTAAATTGTGTTTGACAAATTTATTAGAGTTTTTGTTTGTGAATGTAACTAGCCAGGTGGATAAAGGGGTTTTGTGTATTTGGATTTCCCAAAGGCATTCTTTAGGGTGTCATATGACAGTTTACCGCAAAATAGGTCATGACATTGGAGAAAATATATAAGCATGGATAAAAGATTTGCTGATTAACAGAAAGAGAGTTGTGGATAGTTTTCATGTTGGCAAACTACAATGAGTTGGATGCCACAGGGATCAGTGCTGGGACTCCAACTATTTACAACCCATATGGATTACTTAGTGAAAGGGGCCAAGGGTATGGTGTTGAAGTTTGCTAACACAACGGTCAGTGCAAAAACAAATTCTGATGGGGGACAGAAAGAGCCTGCAAAGTGACACATTAACTGAGTGGGAAAAATTTGGCAAGTGAAGTATAATGTGAAGAAATGTGAGATCATCCACTTCATAGAAAAGGAAAGTGAAATATTCCTTGGAAGGAGAATGGTGTTGAACAGACCGATCTGGTTGTCCTTGAATGTGAAACGCAGAGAGTTAGCTTGTAAAAAGTTACGATGACAAATGGAATGTTCGTTCAACTGTAAGAGATTGGAGTACAAAAGTAGGGAAGTCTTGCTACAATGCAGAGAGTGTTGGTGGTCCTGCACCAGAAATACCACAAACAATTTTTGTCTGTCTATTTTAGGAGGGATATACTTGCATTGGGGACAGTTCAGATAAAGTTTACCAGGTTGACTCCTGGGATGAAGGATTTGTTTTATGAGGGCTGATTGAGCAAGTTGGGCCTGTTCCGATTGGAGCTTAGAAGAATAAGAAATGATTTTGTCAAAACATAGAATTTTGAAGAACCTTCATAGGATGGATGCTGGAAGGATGTTTGCTCATATGTTGGAATATAGACCTAAGTGGTCACCCATTTAAGATGAAAATGAGAAGGATTTCTTCTCTTAAAGGGTTATGAATCTTTGGAATTCTTTACCTCAGAGAGCTGTAGAGGCTGAATTATTGTATATAAATATATATTCAAGGACATGATACATATATTTGAAGTTATCAAGGGTTATGGAGAACCATAAGTAGACTTGAGACCAAGATCAGGTCAGTCATAATCCTATTGAATGCTGAAACAGATTCCAGGGCCTTATGCTCCAAGTTCTTGTTGTTATTTGTCTGCCTGGGCAAACAAGATTGGCCATTTGGATTTGGTTGAGATAAGCTTAGGTGAATAACGGTCAAAGGCAGCAAGTCAGGATGGTGGAATTAAGAAAGTAAAATCCAGCCCAATAAAATTGGACACAACAACATTGCTTGAATGAAATGACATGCTTGTCAAAAATATTGATAGCAATAATTTTTCAATTCACTCACTGAAATGTTACTGGTAATTATATTTAGTGGAATATACAGACTTGTTATACATCCTTGGTTTCCCAGTAAAGAGCATTTTTTTTTCTTTTCTGGATCTTGGCAAAGGGATTTCTAGGCCAAGAATTCCGGGTGTGTGTGTTTATGTGTGCGCGCGCGTGTTCGTGCGTGTGTGTGTGAGATACTTTGTAGTATTTGGTGGTAGTTTAACTTAGATCAGTTGATGTTTTATGTCTGATGGTCACTATCCATGTGGTAGGCAAACGTAATTAAGATTTTACTTTGCTAAATCTATTGTCTGCTTCAACAGCTTGGATTGATTGGTTAGGATTCAGAAGGTGTTCATAGTGCATTTCTTCTGTTAAATTCAGACTTTACAACTAATGCTTATTCAAGATTCTTTGAAATTGAATTTACAGCCAGCAGCTATATATTTTGTTATGATAGATGGAGAAAAATCTATTACTGCAGTGTCAGAGAATAATCAACAGTGCATAGCTTTTATATTTAAAAATGGTTTGGGGAAAAAACATGTAGCATTATCCAATAAATCATGATATTGGAAGAAAAGGAATATCACACAAAAATTAATTAATAGTTGCTTTAGTTTAAGTTTTTCTTGAAGTAAAAAATGTCATACATTACTTGTGATTTTTCACTTCCAGCTACTAGTTGTGTCAAACACAATAACTGCTTTATTTATGAGTAAATGAAAGAAAGTGATCATAAATTAGAAGTTTAGCAAATTAAATAAGATTAACTAACACTTTACTCTAATTATTCTCTGTCCCATAGTGCATACATGCAAATGGGCTTTTAGTCTAGAATTATTATTTGTTTTTAATGTAAAAAACAGTTTTCAATCCTTCATTCTTCATTGAATTACATAAGAACATAACATAAGAAACAGGGGCAGGAGTCGGCCATCTGGCCTGTCGAGCCTGCTCCACCATTCAATAAGATCATGGCTGATCTGGCCATGGGCTCAGATCCACCGACCTGCCTTTTCCCCATAATGCTTAATTCCCCTACTATGCAAAAATCTATAACTGTGTCTTAAGTATATTTAATGAGGCAGCCTCTACTGCTTCCTTTGGCAGAGAATTCCACAGATTCACTGCTCTCTGGGAAAAGCAGTTTCTCCTCTTCTCTGTTCTAAATCCTTGCCCCCGAATCTTGAGGCTATGTCTTCTTGTTCTAGTCTCACTTACCAGTAGAAACACCCTTCCTGCCTCAATCTCATCTATCCCTTTCATAATTTTATGTTTCTGTAAGATCCCCTCTCATTCTTCTGAATTCCAGTAAGTATAGTCCCAGGTGACTCAATCTCTCC
>JARFYF010000017.1:32932599-32943498 GCA_030265395.1 Rhina ancylostomus | reverse complement strand
TTTGATTTTTTTATCTTAATTTTACATAATGTCCAAACACTGCAGTCTATGTTTTTGCCTGATTTGAAAATAAGAATTGTATTTTGATAACAGATGGTGGTTCATTTTGCCAGTGCTGTGCTAAAGTGCTTCAAGTTGTGATGTGTTTGATTTTATTAGAGATCAGATTTAACGCATGCATGCTGCATATCTGAAATTGCATTCCCATTTCTCATTCGTGAAAGGAAATGAAATTGTGCTGAAATGTAATATGGTCACCCCTAGGCTAAACCAGTGTGACTGAGAATTGGAACATTATAAATCTAATAGTTGTGGCTCGACCCTGAAAATTCTCTGTTATAGCATGAATAATAGGAACTTTAATTTGCAAAATTCACTTTCATTTTTGCTAGCATCATGACTATTTGATAATTTTTTAAAATTATAGTACATTTTAGCCCTACTTAATAATAACTATCAAAATCAAATGGAAATGTTATCTTTTTACCATCACTGAGGAAATTTATTAATATTTCTGCCTTTGTTTAATTAAATAATATGTTTTAATTTTTAACCAGGTAGTGAGGAAAAACAAAAGCTTTTGAATTAAGGGCACCAACCTCAATATAAAATATTGAAATAATATAGTGTGGAATTTATTATACCTTCTCTCATTGCGCTAGAGTGGAGCCATTCTATTTAAATATAGAAATAAACATGTCTAATCATCTATCTACTTGTCATAAGATAATGGTACAGTTGAAGAGTAACAGTTTTACATTTAACTCAAAATTAACTAACAATAAGCAGATCAGGCAGCTATCCTGTAAAGGCAGTTTTGTGGCCTTCACACCAAAACATTCACTGAGCTTCATGCCGTGCTGTTCTATGGGGAACCGAATGGCTCTGTCGTGACTGTGAGCTGATGGAGATACTGGAGGAGCTATTAATACAGAGGCACAAACAGGTGGACCTGTTGCAGTTTTGGTACCTATTTTCTTCCCTAAATCCTTGTGGACAGGCTGCCCACAAGACTTAGAAATCCAAGAAAAGTAACAATCATGATACCACCAAGATCGGATTCATCTCCAAAAATTTTGGAAATCCTGGTATTCTGATTATTGCTGGAGTAAACATTGTTGATAAACCCAGAACTTCTTCCAACAAACCATCTTTGAATGATAATTGTTGAATATCAAACAGAACAACACTTCCCTTCATGACAATGAACTGGTTCACTAAATTGAAAAATTCATGAACTTACAAGAATAAAGATATAATCAAAGTGTGTGTGTGTTTGTGCCTGTTGGGTTGAGAGATGGTTTCAAAAGATAACCAATTTTGTTAGGTTAGAAAGATGCACATTAGTGCAGCACTTAGTGTAACTCTATTACAACGCCAGCAATCCGGGTTCAACTCCTGCCGCTGTATGTAAGGTGTTTGTACATTCTCCCCTTGTCTGCGTGGGTTTCCTCTGGCTGCTCTGGTTTTCTCCCACATTCCAAAGGCGTACAGGTTACCGGGTTAACATGGGTGTAATTGGGCGGTGCAGGCTCGTTGGGCTGTAAGGGCCTGTTGCCGTGCTGTAACTTTTTAAAGTTTTAAATATATTTATCTCATAAACTATAATCATAAGTCTGTAATCTATTGAATTGTACTAACTATGAAAGGCTGACACAGAGAGAATATAGTTGGAGTTGCATTCTTCTGTATTAAAATCTCGGTGGTCTGGAGGCTTGGGAATCAACAACCAAGGTTTGCAGCTCGTGGATAAGGTCACAGAAATGAGAGTGGAGAGCAAATAGAAGCTATGGTGGCAGAAGATAATGGGATTAATGATAATTTGAAGGATAAATGATAATACGAATAGGAGGAGAGGGCTCACAGGAAAGAACACTTTGCCAGGACAAGGGGCTGTGTGCTCTTGTACCTTCTTCATCTTTAAGAAACAATGGTTTCATTTCAGCTGGATTGTAGAAGAATGTGTCTGGTGACTGAGGTTATCCAAGTATGTGGAGAGTGAGTTCTAATGCCTGCTGTGGGTAGAGCTGCAGAGTAGAGCCATGCCCAGGACTCTGCAGGTGATGGTGAAGGTAATTGTGGCCTTCAGCTCTTTTGGCTCTAGCTTATTCAGGGAACACTGGAAAACACAGGGCAGTGTGGCACAGTTTGCACTGCATTCTGGAAACCATGGAGCATTGAGACACCCTGTTGGGTGGAGAGCACCCGTGCTGGCACATGGGTCTGCATGGGCTTCCCCAGGCTTCAGGGCTTGATATGCTTTAGCTGTTAACATTTCCACATAGGAACCATAATCTGTTTATTCTTTGTCTAATTTATTTGTTGTTTTGGGATGCAACCAGTGGTGGCAAAGACAACATTTAATGCTCCTTCCTAACTGTCCTTATGAAGGTGGTGCTGAGCCACTTTCTTGAAACACTGGGTGAAAGTAGACTTTCTGATGAAGGTATTCACACTGATGGGTAACGAGTTCCAGGGTCTGGACCTCGTGACTATGATGGAAGAGTGATATATCTCCAAGGCAGGGTGGTTTGCAACTTGGAGGGAAACTTGATGGTTCATGTGTTCCCCTGTGCCTGTTGCCCTTGTTCTTCTTAGTGGAAGTGGTTGTGGATGTCAAGATGGTTGGAAGAATGCCCTGGATGAGGAACTGCAGCATTATTTTGGTGGTACCTCAGCCTTTGTGCTCTGGTGGTGGAGGAAATTGATGTTAAGGGTGACCAATGAGATGACAATCAAGTGGTTGTTTTGATCTGGATAGTGTTGAGATTCCCAAGTAATGTTAGAGTTGCACTCAGCCAAGCAAGGGGAGAGTATTTCATCATACTCCTGAATACTGGAAAAACTCTGGAGCCTTCTGGAGATGGGTCACTGGCTGTTCTCGTAGCCACAATATTTACGTGAGTGGTCCTTTAAATTTCAGGACCATGGTGAATCCCCAGGATTTGTTCTTGACATCGAATGATCGTAATGGAACCTGACGATGATATAAGTTATTGGAGAGTAATGTTATTTGATAGCACTGTTGATAACACCTTCCACTTCTTTTATTGACAGAGCTTGTTGTGATGGGTTAATGCAGGTGCATTATTGTGTGTGTGTGATAGTGCAGTTGTTGGGAAATGGCATTATTTTAAATACCATGAGGTAAACATATCAACATCTTCTTCCATTACTGCATTCTGATCTTGGTTATAACACTCCTGAAGTTGGCCTCATGCCAATGGTGCATCATAATGGCGATGTGAGGGACTTCATGTGCTCCTCAGCAAAGGGCATCGTTCTCCTGTTCATTTCTTTTACTTTGGCATAGAGAACTGGATCTGAAAGTTGTCTCTCCCTTGCCACTGATTCCCAAAGCATCCAGAAGCTGTTGGAGACAATTGGCACCTCTGTAATTGGGGGTTTATTGACAGCTTCAGTTCACACTAGTTAGCTTCATCAAGTGCTGGTGACTCTCATCAAAATAATACTCACTGAATATTTAAAAATGTAGGACCCCACCTGCGTCATTCTCTATTCACTCCTCTCCCATCAGGTAGAAGATACAGGAGCCTGAGGGCACATAACATCGGGCTTAAGGACAGCTTCTAACCCACGGTGATACAACTATTGAGCGGTTCTATTGTATGATGAGATGGACTCTTGACCTCTCAATCTACCTTGTTATGACCTTGCACCTTATGGTCTACCTGCAATGCACTTCCCTGTAGCTGTGACACTTTACTCTGTGTCCTGTTATTGTTTTTACCCTGTACTACCTCAATGCACTGTGTAATGAATTGATCTGTATGAACAGTATGTAAGACAAGTTTTTCACTGTAACTCAGTACAAGTGACAATAATAAACCAATACCAGTACCCAATAGCAGTGGGGTGGGCATGGGTTATTGTCCCAGTTATGACAAAGAGATGAGCACAAATTTCAGGCGCAATCTACATTGGGTCAAAGTGGCATAGTTATTCATGCACTGCCATTCCAAGACAATTTTCCAGTGTATCTAATTTCTTCCCTGCTCTTTCTGCAATTACTTCTGGAAAACCAGACTATAACTAACTACATCAGGTGTTTCAGCTAGCTGTGTCGAGAACCAATGTATTGGGTATTGGGTTATTGGTACTGTTATTGGGTATTGGTATTGGATTATTATTGTCACTTGTACTGAGTTACAGTGAAAAACTTGTCTGACCAGTGCCTTGGTCAGAATTCATTGATTTTTTTCCAATATATTTTGATTAGATGGTCTGACAATATTTTAAAAGATGTACATGATTGATTGAGCAGTTTGGAAATAATAATGCAGTATTTAGCATGATCATATCAAGCCTTGTGTTAATTAGAAAAATAGAGCAGATTTGATGTTGGAAAAGGAAGCTGAGAGGTGATTAATCTACTGAGTGACTTAATTGGTTCTGGGTTTCCTACTGCAGCATAAAATGCATTAAAACATTAATTATTTCAATTAGCAGTTAACTTTAAGTGATAACCAATCTCATCAAAATAATGGATGTGTTTTAAATTTAAACATGCCTAAATTAAATCATTACTGTCAAGAGTTCTGCTGCAAATTGCTCAAATTGGTTTAAAAATTAGATGACCATTAAGATTTGAATGCAGATAAAATATTGTTTAGAAATTAGATAGTTTGAAGTGTGTCACAGCCTAATAACACATCAAAGATCTGGATGACAGCTTAAACCATTGGAGCAGTGCTTGAGAGGTTTATCAATGTCACCGGTACCTCAGGAATTTATTACCCTATGGCATATTTTTCCATGCAAAACAAACAAAAACCTTATCTCCAGAGACAATCAAGTTGAGGGATATATTGTAAGATGTTTGAATCAGCAATTATGTATTTTGTGATTTCATGGTGAAGCTGTACTGTGTCTTTTGACATCCTTTCTTGACCTCTCCACTGCCACTAAATTGCAAGACTGATCATTGTTCAGGGCAAGATTAGCAGAAAATTTCTCCCATCACAGATCTGGTTCCCAACCCAATGACTCCAATACTTTTCCTGAAACCTGTTGGAAATGGAACCAAAATGTTTGCAGCTTTGGAGTCAGATCTGAACTTCTTTTAGGCTTCTATGTCTATTCCATTTCCATAACGTCACCCAAGTCTGGCCTCCCTTCACATTCCCTGTTACCCAAAACCTCATCCATGTCTTTGAGACCTCCAGACATAATATCCTTGGCTGGCCTCCCTTGTTCTACTCTCCAAACCTAGCTGCCTGTCTCCTTTGCAGCCCCATTCAGTCATCACCCCTATGCTTGCCAAAGGTTTGTGGTTAAGCAATAGATCAATTCTAAAACTCACATCCTTATTTTCAAGTTTCTCAGTGGTCTTGCCCTTCTCTCCCCCTGTAAACCCCTCCAGCCCAATAACCCAGCAAGATATAAGGACTCCTCCAATTCTGGCCTCTTGATCATCCCTAAATTTAATGTTTTCAACAATGGCAATACTATCTTCAGAAACCAAAGCTTTGTCACGTGGGGTTCCTCCCAGTACCTCTGCTTTTTTATCTCTTCAAAATCTTCCACTATGACCAATTATTTTGTCATCTCCTGTGTACTGAGTGTGGTTTTTTTTGTTTATATCCCAGAGAATCATCTTGTAATGTTTCTGCCATTTTAAAGTGTTACATAAATGGAAATTGTTGTTGTTATATAACCTGGACCACTTTAGAATGTTCAATTGATATGCTCATTCAGGAAAATAACATGCCCTTCCCACATTAAATTGCAATATCCTCATTGTACAAGGTAATTCTGGCTGCTTGGCTACAAATATAACTGGACATGATAGACATGATGTCACAGGCAAAGAGATAAAGCAGTGGAGTACAATACCAATTGTTTCTGGAAAATTTTATGCCTGTGACCAATTGCTAGAACCCACAATTTCAGCCAATCAAGGCCATCATTCCAGTTGTTAGTATACAGAGAAGAAAGCAACTGAGCCAGAATTTGCTGGATTTAACATCATACAACGTGCCCCACAACCTCTGTTGGCAGTGTGTTCCACGCACCCACCACTCCCTGTGTTTTTTAAAAAAACATACTCCTAACATCTCCAATTATTTTGTGCTGTAAATTGCTGAAAATGGAAGCTGATAAAATGCCCTGTAAGTGGGATATTGGTGATTGACAGGGCCAGCAGTGTATCCCTTTAAAAGATGAAATTTGAGGGGAAAGACATAAACAGATCAATGAAGGTGAAGAAATCCAAGCAAATTAAAGACAGATTAGATACCAAAAGAAAAAGAAAAATAAGGAAAGAGAGAGTGCACTTAAAAAAAAGACAAATAGAAGGGAAATAAAGGAAAAGGAAGAAGAAAATACTTTTAATATAGAAGCATTTATAAAGTTCCAAAAACAATTTCCTTTCTGCAGAAGTGAGGTTGCAGACCTTCAATTGGCTCTGAGGTTCAATAGAATCGTAGGAACATAAATTGCATTATTAGGAAGGTCCTTTGTTTATGAATTACCAGTCTTATCTTTCAGGGGGAAGGTTTAATATTTTATTTATGGTGAAATTGTGAGCTGCCATTCTTGTGAGGTTGACAATAGAGAGTTGCAAATCATCCAATAACTTGTTGTAAATTCCACTTACTGCATCTCTCCCTCTTATCACAAATGTGATGAAATGTTTATTTTGCCAGCAAATTCCAGCTGGTGGATTGTACTTCAGCAGTACTTTTACTTCATTTTGTGTGCCTTATAAAGTAAATATGGACACTGATGAGTGATTAGCAGTGTTTACAATGGGATTTGAAAAATTTGTTATTTTATTGGATTACATCTGAAGCTATTTAATGCACAATTAACTTAGTGATTATGAAACTATCTTATAATTAAACATACACTGATAAATTGAATTTTTTGATAGTGATGTCCTTCTGCTAAAATTAGTGGTTTGCAGTGCAAGTTAACAAATGAAAATCAGAAAACGTCAGATGCTGGAAATTTGAAATAAAAACAAAATTTTGGAAACTGTCAGTGGGTCAGGCAGGATCTGTGGAAAGAGAAAGAGCTAACATTTTAGGTCCTTGAACCTTACCACATGGGTTCTATTGCCCACCACTTTTACCTGCTCTGGTGGTCTCTAGTCACTCAGACTTGCTTCACCTGTATCCAAAAATCTAATCCTGCTTGGCTAGATGGTTCTAGAATTGACTAAACAAGTATCAGAGGGGACTTGAACAATGTAACAGAGTGATATGCACAGGTCAGAATAAAACTTCCTGTGAAACCGTGTGTCTGCCAGCAAAGCCATGACTTATGTTCTGCTGGTTGTTCAAGCTGTCGATATGTTAGATATATCTGAACATTCCGACATTCAAAAAAATTTGTAAAAATAACAAAAAATTAAAATTTTCACTTAAGGACATTTTAAAATAATTAAAATCATTAAACAAGGCACAAATATTTGAAAAAAGAACTTGATATATTCTTCCCTTTCTACCATGGAGCTATATGGAACCAAGTCCTTCAGTTCATCGTGCCCATGGATCCACTTACACTTATCCTATTGAAAATGTGCCCTCATTCCCATCAAATCCCCCCAGAAGAATACTGGAACACTCGTGGGAAACCCACATGGTCACAGAAGGAATGTTGAAACTCCACACAGATGGCACCAGAAGTCAGGAAGGAACCCAGATCACCGGAGCTCTGAGGCAACAGCTTCACTGGCTGTGCTGTTGTGCACTCCTGCAACCAGACAATCATTATTGAAATCAATGGGCTCGCACATCCAGCTTTAGGTCTAATTAGGAGCATGATGGAAAACTTCAAAAATCCAGGTCAGCTGCTGGAGTTGGACCACAGACAATAAATGGCACCAGCAGTAAGTTTGGGCCTTGTATGTCTACACAGGAGTCCCAGAACATGTCGACACACCAGCATTTCCCAGCAAAGTCTGGGCTGATTATTATTTTGCTCTTCTTGTTTGGCTGCCTTAGATTGCTTAGATTTGTTTGAGTCTGTTTAAATGACCTCATTGCATCACTGCATATTGAAGTCTGAAGGAATCTTGAGTAAATAATGTACCTGTGTAAGCTGATGACTGTACGTTTCATTGTGGAGATCTCTGTCATTGTTAATATGCTTTGAAGAAGTGAAATTCTTCCACTTCCTCATTTGTATGCAGCAAATGACCCTTTCTGTCAGATTTTGTGTAAAGAGAAATTGAATGTCCTGTATCACAGTCTCCAGTAAAGGGTAGGAGAGATTAAAATTTTCAGCTGACAATATGTAGTATTATATTTACTCAGCAATGATATTTCTTGTAGTGAAATCTTGTTGTAGGATTATGCTACAGGCAAAAATATGCAGACATGTCTTTAGTGTTCCTTGGTTTTGACCACCATTGTAAATTCTTTCGCTTCAGTGCCCATAGGGTTTCATGGCTCTCTTTATTGTTCTCAATTCCTCTATAAATCACTATCATTGCATTAATTAAGTGAAACATGGTAACTATTGCATATTCTACAGCTTATATAGCCATTTTTAGATGAAGGTCAAGTGGCAGTTATTGATCTGGAGATAAAGCTGGTACAAAGGAATATCTCCACAATGGAAGTGAAATATACTCTGTGACTTCAAGCCATCAGTCTTTCTAAAAAAACTATAACATCTAGAAAACTGAATGGAGATTTGTTAATTTTTCCTGGTAAAACAAACAGTGGGGTGGTGTGGGTCATTTTCGTCATAAGCAGAAGGCACCTGCATAAATAAAGGATGAGTGGATAAAGGGCACAAAATTGCCTTCAGTTCCTTTCCCTCCCCCATTTGCTCAGTTTATAACATATTTAATTAATGCACATATTTATCACTACGGATGTAGATTACTGAAATTTGAAGTATTTGTTTTTTGTAACCCATACTTCAGTCACCTTCTTGGTTAAATTAATTAAGATATTTAGTTGAATAACTTATTTATTTTAGAGGTGAGATTTTGTCTTCTTCAGCTCTTGAATTGTCACCCAAGTATTTTCAGCCTGCAATCTCCCATAAAATAAAATTGCTTGCTGACCTTGCAAAAGGAGGAACATGATTATCAGTATCTCCCAAACATCTACTTAGTGGCTGAATTTTCATACATTTCATTCATTTACACATTCTACTATTTGTGATGTATATTCAATGCGCTTGCCTTTTTGAATGCAAATTTCAATATAGATTTATTGAGTCAGAGCGATAAAGTTGATTATACAGCCTGAGCTCAAGTATCTCAAACTGATAATTGCTGCAAGGTTTAATTATTCTTAAAAATAATGAGCTTGTAAACTCAAATAAAAACAGTAAATACTGGAATTACTCAGCAGGTCAGGCTGCATCTGTGGGAAGAGAAACAGAGTTAACATTTCAGGCTGAAGACTCTTCATCAGAATGTTTCAGACGAAGGGTCTTCAATCAGAAATGTAAACTCTATTTCTCTTCCCACAGATGCAGATGGATCTGCTGAGTACCTCCAGCATTTTCTGTTTTTATTTTAGATTTCCAGCAGCTGCAGTTTTTTTTTACTTTCACAAGCTTATGAACTCTGTCTACTGCCAAAATAATGTTTTGTTTGTAAACCATTGGGTCAAATTTTGCTGGGAAATGTTGACAGTTCTGTGGCAAACTATTGGTTTATATTCTTTGGCACATGTGTATCTGTACATTGATGCCTGTTGAATCCACTGAGATATTCCACTGTTAGAATAAGCATCAAGTCCAATGCATGAGCTTGCTGTGTTTCACCAGCACTTTCACTGAAGAATCTGCCCACAAATTTGGTGACAAGTTGGCCAGGTTTTTTTTTATTTAATCCTTTAAATTATCAAAGTCTTTTATTTTTAAAATATTTTAAAATATTAATTTATAATATTATTAGTTGTTTATTTTCCATTCTAAATAGTTTTTTTTAATGCTTCTGAATGTCTGGAGTGTTCAACTGTCCTATGAAATGTTTTAAAATCTGAAATGTGGAAAAACTGCTCCTTTGAACTTGGGATAATCTTCTCAGTATTAATAGATTATATAAAGCACAGTTCTAAATTTACAGCCAATCTTCTACATAAGCAAAACAGCAAAAACCTGATTACCTACATCCCAACTATAGAATGGAATACCCCATGGCTGTGTATTAGCATCCCAAGATAGGCACAGGTTATCTGCAATCCTAGTCTCAATGTACGGACTCAGCAAGATCGTACACACGGAGCTTGCCTGGATTATAGCAAGGTTATCAGTGGAAAATAGAATTCAAGATGGACATTGCATACTGGAAGTAAAACTAAGCGATATGCGGATTACACAGGTGGGGCAGATTACCTAAAAGGATTTTGAATGACCACCAGGAATGGGATAAGTATGAATTTGAAGGAATGATTCTGATGTTGTTTTGATAGCTAGCCTGGCCCACTGCAAATGGTGGTACTGGCTAGACTTTACAAAAACAGAGAAAAAAATAATGATTTGATCTTCAACATTAGAGGGGGAAGCTGCTAAAGATGATTTGATAGGTTGGCTTCCTCAGCCCAAAAAAAATATGGAATACCCTTCTGAGATATTTAATTGGCAGCAACATGGAGAAAATGAAGCTGAAAATCATTGTCAAGATGGATAACTGAAGCCTGGACATTGGTTTGATTAAAGAATAGCTACACATTGCAATAGGAAGATGGTGGAGATGTTATTCATGAGTGATGAGATCAAATGGAAGGATAAGCCTTCTGTATTCAGGTCTATCTTTGATCTTAGGTTTATAAATTTAGCTGCAGGCCAATGGACAGTTTTCATTGGAGGAAAATAAAACTGCACATGCTGGAAATCTGAAACAAAAGCAGAGAATGCTGGAAGCACTCAGCAGATCAGACAGCATCTATAGGGAGAGAAAACAAGGAC
>JARFYF010000017.1:32859011-32869388 GCA_030265395.1 Rhina ancylostomus | reverse complement strand
CCCAAACCCCCACCCCCATTTGCTCTACCGATCAAGCTCTTTACTTCTCCCTCCATCCATCCATCCAATCATCTCCACCTATATTTCTCTTTGCCAAATGCAGTTCCAGTCACCTCACTATGGGAGTTGTTGTTTGAGATGGCACCAGTCTGGTGGTTTCTCTGTGGTGATTGACACAGATAGACCAAGAAGATCAAAGATTTGAACCCTGCTTTTTGTTGGGTTGGCTGATTTCTGCCAGGCTAATGATTGGGTACACTCCAATTAGCCTCAAGTCTCCCAGTTTAGGCAAGTGTGAAATTCACCTGTGATCTCACACCCAATCATTGATGACGGTTGTTGGGCTTGTCATATGCCCGATTCACTTTGGCTGGGGTAAGTTGCTTCTGTTTGCCGTTCTCCTTTTCTCTCTTTATTGCATCTCCCTGCTCAGCTCTATACAAAATTGTGGTTGCTCATCATACCCATCTCCCAACACAGTGAATTCAAGATCTAATTCTTTGTACCAAACCACCCCTTTCCTTCTATTCACTCATCCTATTTCTGCAGCCTTTCACAGCTCTCTGGTCATGTCCTTCTGTTTACTATTTCTGGCCCCGTGTGTTCATCCTGCCTGCCTTCCCTCCCACCTTCCCCAACCTCTTCTATAATGCACTGTTGTGACACCCTGCCATACATTGTGGTGATATCTGAGAACTGTCCTCCTGATTCACTTTCCTTCTTGATCAGATAACATTTTACTTATCATTTCTCTCCATGAAGAAAATAATTTTGGAACTATTATGACAAAAATTAAAAAGGTCTCAGTCTATTTCACGGTGTTGCCTTAAGAGTAAATGCTCATAATGCTACAAATATTGTATCTTAACTGTTAAGTGTTTTCTTTAATGGTTAGTCTTAACCATGCAGAGAGAGAAACTATTTCAATGTTTTAATAGTGGACATTTGATTTGGCATACATTAAGTGGCTACTTTTTTCTTATCTAATATAGATGTAAATTACACATAATAGCTTAATATTTTAGCTTTGTGTTATGTACTCAGAGCTTGAGGTGATTCCTCCTTGAAAGCCATGGGTCAAGCTGGACTGTATTCATATTGCAAGGTCTCTTTCTAAAAGGAATGAGCAAAGTTATTTATTTTCATTTGACTGTACTTGATTGTATGAATCTTTCTTGGAATATTAACTCAATGGACAGGTGGTTGGAATTCCAAGCAAAGACAATGCAGCTGTTCCAGGAAAATGCATTCCTTGTCCTCAATGGAAAAAAGACTGGAAATGCAGCCAAATGCTAAATGAAATTAATTTCAGAAATGAACAAATTGAGTAAAAGAAAGAGGGCCATGCCATATATTTTGAGAGGTGGCATTAAAATTGAATCTGTCATCATGCATTTGCTTGAAGTGAGGCAATTGTCTTCACATTAACTGGGGTCATTAAATAAAGTTTTAAAAATAGGAACCTGCTGTATGCGTGGATGAGTTTCCTGCAGTTTGGTTCTCACTCTATGCAGTTTAATTTAGTAATGAACTGAGTGTAATTGATTGTTTTCACTGGGTTTTCGCAGTTTGCTTGCACATATTGGTTCAGTGGGGTTTGAGAGTGCTCGGGCATTAACCCTGATGGCAAAGTGTAAGAGATCGACAGGAGTTGTTTATTCTGCAAATTTGCGAGCACTGTTCACATTGATCCCCTGATAAAGATGCTGTGGATGATATTTATAACATGTGTTTTGTATTGTGTTTACATCTCTGTGCCTCTATGCTCGCGTACTATCGCTTGGTTACTTTGTTTGAGAAAATAAGACTTGCGAAATGCAGTTCCGATTGGTCTGAACCAGGAACAGGGACTTGAATGGGGATGTGAACAAGAAAGAGACTGAATCTGCCCAGAAGTAAACTGGTTTATTATGGCTGAGATACAATGTAATCTTTGGTAGGTGTGCACCGAGCCTCTGTGTGTGTGTGTGTGTGTGTGTGTGTGTGTGTAGTGGCAGCTGCTCTTGGTGGGAGTGGTGAGCATTACTGGGAGTGGCTCATTATGAAGCTTTCTTTACTGCCTTCCAGGGGCTTTACTTATTCATTATTCTCAGGGAGCACTGCCAGTAGCAGCTTCAGAGCTCTTCAGCGCTTTAGACTACAAGCTGTGACCGTTGGGTGGAAGACTTGCACTCCTGTTAGCAACCCCTGGCTTTAAATTCTTCCAAGGACAGCTTTTTAATCTTGCCAGCCCAGCTGGCTGTGCGTGCGTGAGTAGATATGGACGGCTAAAGGTACTGTTTTAAGAGTTAACAGGAAAGGAAAAAAAAAGCTTGGAACCGCCTCCGTTTATTAGAAGGGACTCAGTTGCTGTTCTAGTGTTTATCAGCAGCCCAGATCAGAGTCTGCAGTGGTGAAGCTGGAAAGCATCAGCTTATCAGTGCTGGTCGCGTGGCTTCTTTGTGTACAGCAGCTGCTGTTGAATGCATGGGCAAATACTGAGGCACAGCACTGGGCAGTTAAACACAGACCCAAGGAACACAGGAAATACATGTATCTTTTCTAAACAAGAGATTTAAACCACTTTGTACACAATCCCCAGGGTTACATCTGTGCATTACTTATCCTCAATTGAGTTAACACTTAAGTGGATGTCAGAAAACCCCATAATAATCAAAGTGGTTCATTACTGAGGGTTGTTATATTTAAAAAAATGGATGTACGTTTTTATCCAGCTGCTGCTGGCAACACTATTCCTGGAGACCCTTCCAACCTGGACCTTTCCCAATGCCTGGGCTACTACAACTACAACAAGGTGAAAAGATTTCTTTATCTTCATTGTGTCATGCTTTACGTGATAGTTTGCAAGAAGGATGGTTGAATTATTTAGCATTAAATTGTATCCTGTCTGTTACTGTTTAATTTGTTGTGAGTGGCCCTAGCTTTTTGTTTTGCTCTTATGATTTTAAATGTATTGTGTGCACTCAAAGTCATTAGAAAGTAACTCCAAGTGGCATAATCATTATCTGTCATTTTAGATTTCTGAAATCAATAGAAATATTGATGAGTTTGGCAGCACAATCAGTGAGCCAGAAACTTATTGCTAACCATCTTATGAAGAAAAGGCCATTCTTGGACTTTTTCAAAAAAAATCAGGCATATTACAAAAGTGTCATTTGCAGTATTTTATATTGCTGTCTGTGGACATGCACTGCAAAAGTTGTAAATTTTTTTAATAAGTGGATTATTGGTTTGAATATACCAACTTAAATCATTTACTCTGGATGTTTATCCATGCTAATTTTATTTGCTATTTTGAGTGCAATCAATTACATTAAACAGAAATTTTTACCCAACTTTCTGATTTGTTAATCTGTATTAATTATTTAAAATAATAACTAGAATACCAGAGAATTCAGTGTAAAAATGTTTTGTCAAGTAAAAGTATACAGCCCTTTTTGGAGATCATTTGAAATGAATTGATGTCTTTTGAAATGTAGTATTTTATTGTGTTGGTAATGTGCTCTGCTTGTCTCAATACATCCACTGTATTGAATTTATTACTTGTTTACTGGATGCTTTTACTGTCTCTGAGTAACACATTGCTCTAGCAATTGTTGCTGTAGGCTAATGGGACATTGCATCTAATTATTGCTTAATTACTGAGAAAGTTTATTTTTCCCTCACTCTTCACTTTCATGCATTATCACTTTCACGGCAGCATTATCTTCTAATTCTCTTGTTCTGTGTATTAGAAGAGTAATCCTTTTGTGCTGCAGAAGCAAGTATTGTTTCTGAACTCTCACATGGCAAATACAAGGCTGTAATCATTTTCAGCATCAACAGCACTGTTGATCTTTGTTGATAGCTGCATCATCATTACAGTTGGTTAGTATTTAGTTTGGTAAAGAGTCTACCCAGAGGGTTTGGTAATTCTGAAATGCCTTTGTGTCCCTGTGAATATTTTGATGCCCTACTGTAGATATGCTACAATCTAGCAAGTCAAAATCATTATATTATTTAGTATACAGTTGTGATTCTGCTGAGTAAATGTTTGCTCATTCTCCCATGTTTCACTGGAAGGGTGTTAATGTTTGGAAGCTCTTCCCGGTTTTAATTTCTTTCAATCGTGAATTTGTGAATCACTTGGAGTTGAATTAGTTATTAACGGTACATAAAACTTCCTGAATATTGCACTTTGATGCGTTTGATGTTTAAGAGCTGAAACTTTGGCAGAAGTGCTGCAATAGTCACATGAGTAAAGATTGTACCATGTGCTGAAGCTTATTGAAAATTGCAAATCACCTCTAAAGTTAACAACAATACTATTTTAGTTTGTTTAAAGTAACTTCCTGTGAAATGTTACAATGGAACTTGTCTTAAACTACTTAAAATTAACTCAATGCGGCAGTGAGTATTAGAAAATTAAAATACTTGGAATGATTATTACTCAACCATGGGCTCCTCCCACTCTCATTACGCCATCTTTGGTGTATCATTGTCATCATCATCAATGTGTCACACAGTATCTGATCTAAGTAGTGACAGTCTAACCTGCATTAGTTTACATTACAATGGCTAAAGATGCATTTTCTTAATAATACCTGGAAAGATCAGCATTGTCATTCTAAACATGTGGCTACTTTTATAAAAAATCTTATTTCTGAAGATGCAAGATTTGTTATTATTTACAAAAAATTTGCTATTTTCACACAAGGTTGCAATTTGAATGTTTTTTCCCCTACAGTATACAAAAATGATTATATTTGTATCTAGAAAATGAGTGGCAATGGAATCCTGATATGTTTCTGGACACTTGGCAAAGAGGTTGTTGGGCTTCCATATATGAGTAATGCAGGTGCAACTGCCTACTCAGAATTTGGAGAACTCCAGTGTTGTAGCTGGTGCCCTAAGCATATTATAGACTTGTTCTAGTTACAAATCAGAAACATTATGCATTTAATGACCTTGAATCCTTTTTTTCTGATATTCTAATTGCTTAAAGTAGAATGTAATGTCACAAAGTTAATTATTTTAGATTGACAGACTAAGCAATGTTGTTAAATGTGATTCAGCTATCCAATCATGTCCAATCTTTGTTTGCCAACAGTAATATTCTCAAAACATGCCACGTGCAGTAAAGTCTAAATGGTGAATACCATTAAATAAGAATCTTCCAACTGCAGAGAGCTTTTGAATTTGTATGATGAATTGGTGTGGGAGGAAGATATTGCGCAGCAAAATGAGCATGTCTGGAAGGTATAGAGTGTAGTTACAATGTACATAATGTGTGCTATAGTTATGTATTTTTGGTTTGAAATTCAAAGTGGCTTTTGATTATTAGTTTAATTTAAACCAAAATTACCTTAAACCAAATTTAAGGTAATCCCAAATATTGGTGTTTGTGTGTGTGTGTATGTATGTATATAATATATATAAAATAAAAGAAAAGAAAATGAAGGGCAATGTTTAATGCAAACATAATATTTTTTGGTAGTTGAATGCTTCTATTGCCACTCAAACTAGCTATAAAGAAATAAAATATTTTTTTGTTTTTCTGTGTCTGCTTCAACCAATGTTACCCAAAGAGTCTGTTTTCGATATGGTTTTGTGAAGTGTCTGCCAAAGACATGTAGTCAAGCTACTTGTTCTCACATGGTTCTCTGCAAAGGTAGTAGATGTTGTTGACATACAGATCAGCCATGATGTAATTGGCTGATTGAATAGTTGATGGGGGTTCGATTCAAAAGTTCATACCAACCCTGTGTTAGTTCTGGGGAGGAAGCTGTGGGTGGAGTCAGAACTAAATCATAGAATTATCCATTCTTAGTGCGCTTCCCAAAGTCTGGTGTGATGAGAATTGAATCAAAGTGCATGGTGGACATTCCTGGTAGACAAAATAAAAATCTAACTCTGATCATTAGTTCATTCTGCCTCTCAACTTGTGAATTTTTATGATAATTGGCATTGTGGTAGTAAATAAGCCTCCAAAAACAGCAAGTGAGAGGACTGTTTCTGGATTGCTGTCCTCTGAAATTATAATCTTCTCAGTGAAAGAAGTCATTACAAAGCAGTAAATAATGATGGATGAGTTGAAAACCCTTTTATTTTTAGCTTGCCTAAATTTGTGCAATGTAAATAGGATGATGCCTGCGAGAATTTGAGGCAACTCTGTTTTATTATTTCATAAAAAATCTACTGAACAAATTTGGTATTTGGTAGCTTTGGGTTAATCATCCAACTAGTTATTAGTTACCTTCAGGAAAAGAAGTTTATTTATCACCAAGTATAACAATTCTGCTTTAATCAGTGTAGTTTAATTTGGCATCAGAGGGAACACTACATCACAAACAGTGACAGAACTGATCACAGTTTAACATTTCTGTTTATCCTTCATATAATTTTGCTAAAAGTTTATTTTTCTTTTCAGTAGCAAAACATGTCCTGATTTTTTTTAAGTAGTTCTATAGATATCAATTATTAACATTCCAAGCCACAGTAAATTAAAATGTAGTTCAATAAATTTTGGTTCTGGGAGAGATTTGTTTTTAAATAACTCTGAACATCTACTTGCAGTAAGGGAATATTTAAATAATGCATGCATTAAATATGACTCTAGAGCAATTGAGCTGGAGGTTAATACAAATGCTGAGGAAACTGACAGAAAAATTATGCTGTGCGGCAGTAGAAGATTGCATTTTGTTTTTTGTAAGGAATATGTTTATATTTGTGAAGTGCTTTAGAAGTTATGATTTATTGTACAGATTTTACCAAACTATTGAGGAAAAAAATGAATGTAGTAAATAAGGACAATTGTAATGAAAAGCCACTTTACATTAATATAGTACAAACCTGATTTTGGATGCAGAAAATAATACCATCCAGCCTTGGTGTGTGCAATCATAGACTACGTTAATATGTTTTATTTTCACAGTTTGCTACTTAACCAGCATGTGGTAATCAGCATCATTCTCCAGCCTCTTTCTGTGGTGCATATTTAAACAAGGAGAAAAGTGCTCAGCTGTGTCTGAGGTTCAGTGCTGGAAAAACACAAGTGATAGATGTGCTTACCATCTTTTTAGTGTGTATTGATTTAACTGCTATGATCCATAAACAGGCTGTATCAATAAACTTCTGAAAATTAACTCAGAAAATCTTACTCTGGATCAGCAATATAAATGTTGAGGAAAAACAAAAGCATTTATAAAACTGGGGAGAAGGTGTTTTCTAAGAAGTGCGAAGATTTTTAAGCTAAGGCTTTTGCTTGTGTATTTCTTGCATTCAGTAAAAAAAAATTGCAATTTTTCATTCATCTATAAAATCAACTTGATTTCCCAACTTACAATTTAAAATAACCAAAAGTTTGTCCCATCTGCTTTTGTTTGTTTACTCGGGTTAAATACATCAAGTGACCTGGCTGTGCTGGGAAAGAACCAATTTAATCTCAGGAAAGGCTGGATACAATAAGGAACAAAGGTCAGATGATAGAATAATCTGAAGATTCCACACACTGTCACCTTTAAAATGTTACAATTCAATTGTTGTAAAATTGTGTGGATAGACTAAGCAATCAATTTTGCTTAAAAATGCTGTGATGGAGAGAGACCTGCAACTTGTATGTGCCTAAAAACCTGTGTTGTATATGTAAATTTCAGAGTATAGAGCAGAAGTTGTTTGCTTATTATGGATGGAAAATCTCTATTTCTTACATCCTGAAACCGAGAGTTTTTCAGTACCCTTTCATAGTATGCTCCAAAGGCACTTGCACTTTTTGTTGCTTAGTCATTGATTACTGTGAGATCAGAAAAGTTTTGGAATAATTTCTCTGCTACTTGTAATGATGAAAGTCCCTCTGTTTGTAATATGTAATTCTGAAATAACTATTAACCGGAGGAGAAAGAACCCACTTCCAGAAAGTAGAAGGGAGCCTGCTTTTGGAAAGTTACATGATAATGTGCATGTTTCCTAAATTTGGAGGGGGAAGGGCCAATAACTGTTCGATTTCTTTGTCTCAGTCCTTGGCATACCTTTTGGTAACCCTGGTAACAAAACAGTTTGCAAGAGAATGATTTGTCACAGCATGGTACTGTATTTGAAGCTACATATGCATAAGTGGTTTAAAATGGTATTTTTCTGCATCAGTTTCTCCACTGTGACTACTGAAATGATTTTAATTACTAGCTTGTATGGAACAGTAGTAATAAAAGTACCTGACCTCAGTGTAATCTGCCTCAGTGCTGGCTGTCAATGATAATGTTTATTATACTGTGCATAATTTAGGTATTAGTGGCCAAACCAATTTCTGTAGTTGACAATTACTAGGATTTGTTTTATTCTAAAGTTCAATTGGTGTTGCCAGCTGTCTTAGCATTTTGATCAATAATTGCACACTTGTTTAATTTTTATCATGAGTGCTTTCAGCAGCTAAGTGTGGCTATATAAAAACTAATTTGTTTTCAACAGGATATGACTACAAGCATTATACTACTAATAAATAACTCTCTCACTAGAAGCTTGTGCTTTTTTTGAGGTAGGAACTGGGGTGGTGCAACATTTTTATTAAAATCATTAATGACCAAATGAATATCCCTTGATGAGGCAAAAGTAGACAGTGCAAAATGTTGTTGAAAAATTTTTTGAAAGTACAACTGCAAAATTGCAAGACACAAAAACCTGTCTTTGAAAACAAAGCTAAAGTATTGACTTGGATATTGTCATTTTAATCTCAGTTCTGAGAATGACTTGAGTTACTGTTGTGCATCAGGGGTTTTGTAAAATCGCAGAATCTAAGAACTCCACAGTTCTGACCCTCTGGCCCCTGGTGTCCAGACGAGCTGAAAATTGCAATTTGGATATATCACACTTCCCAGATTTCAAACCACACTCTTGTAGATTATGGCACATCAAGTGCTCATCCAAGTACATTGAACGTATTATCGGACTTCCTCCAGTATTTCAGTAAAACAAAAAAAAACTCAACTGCTCCCATCTGAAGCTTCCACATTCTTCTGACCTTAAATCTACATCTCCAGGTTTTTGACTGCTCTGCTAAGGAGAATAGATTGATTAAGAAGAATCTATCTAGACCTCTTAAGATGTCATACACCGATTACCTTGTTTAACTGGTTTAATACTAACCCCTGTCAGATTCTGACATGAGGTAAATTCTTTCCTGTGGACTGGGCTGTTGATGATTCCCCACGTGTAAATGATCTCTGAGCAAAGGGGTCAGAACAGATGAATGGCAAGTTGGTGTAAGTAGGGTTTAAAATGGTGGTAAAAGATGGAAAGCTCCAGGGGTTGCATAATAGAGATTGTTTTGGTAACTACTAAGCTGTGCATCTGAAGGTGTGAGGAATTACTGTTGAATTGTGTAATATGACTAAACAAATGAAATAATACAGATTTTTTACTTGTAGTTCAGCGCAAAGTGAAGTAATTTTCACCTAATCTGTACTGCAAGAAACTAACAGGACCAGGTCAAACAATAGTTTGATAGCCCACCCAATTTTACCCTTCACTGACTTCACTGTGGGCCTGGTGTCAAAATGGCATGTAGTTTGGGTTTGGTCAATTTCCCACTAGGTGAATTAAGGCAAAATTACCACTAAGGTTTTAGCTTGTTGATCTTGGAATGATTTGGAAGAAATAAACAAAAATCTAATGGCAGGTGCAAATAATGTAGCTTTTGCTTTAACATGAAAGCAACGTTTGATGCAAGTGTTTGGTTATTAATGTAGTAATCCCTGATACTGAACTAAATCTGGGCATCTACCAGTATAAAATATTGGATTTAGTAGGCAACTCGTATCATACTGATTCAAACAGAATGCATTCTCTTTGGGGATCACAATATAAATGGAACATTGGACTGGAAAATTACTGGTATTCTAGCCAAAGTACTTCCACAGAATTGAATGGGTTATATGTTCTATGTTGTAAAAGTTTATGGGAAAATAATGTATTAAAACATCCTTCTGTGATGAGTTTTTGTTTTGTCAGAAGGTTAAGTCTCCACTACTATTACTATACATTATTCCATTATAAAACATAGTAAATAGCACATTTCTAAAGTCCATTTGAATTGGTTTTGGCTGCTGTATTGTGTTGTCAGTTAACTGAAGGAACACTACTGCCATATATAGTGACACTGAGCATAAATGCTTTGCTATCCAGAGTACAGAGCGGAACACAGCTTGTTTCTTTGTGATTGAAAGTGGTTCAAATCCTCCCAGGTAACTGGCATTGACTTTTAAAGCCCTGGACATATGGTACAGTAAATGATTTGTATTTACAGTACTGCCAGGCCTAGGTATCATGTTTCATAAAGGCAGTGTTTTGTAACAGTGCCCTAGTTTGTATTCCCAGTTCTCTTTTCAGTGTGCCATGTCTCGGTAT
>JARFYF010000017.1:32839767-32850183 GCA_030265395.1 Rhina ancylostomus | reverse complement strand
AGGTTATGTGTGAACAATGTGAAACTTAAATGAAAATAATGCCTATCTTTGCAATGAGAAGTAGCGTACCCTGGTTTGAAGGTTGAAGTCAATGGCCCATAACCATTGAAGGGCATAAAAAAGGCCATCACTAACACAGCAGAGCCTAAAAATATAGCAGACCTTTGGTTGTTCCCAAGGCTGATATAGTATTGCACATGATTCTTTCCAGGTTTCGCAATGGTGTTCACAACACTGCATCAGTTGCTGAAAATGTACTGTGATGTCACATGAAGGATCCTATTCTGCAGGGTTGCTTCTTTCGGGGCCCCTGATACCTTTTTAATGGTGGCTCTTAGTGATTGTGTACTTAAGGCACCCCAGTTGGAGCTTCCTAAAGCTCTACTGAAATAAGAAGAGAAGTTTGTCTTGTGACAGTAATCGAGAAAGAATGAGCAGATGTGAAAATTGGCATAAGATGTTAAATAGATATGACAATAGTTAGAGTAAGAAAAGATGTAAGTAGAGTAAGATGAAAAGATATCGAGACTAGATAAAGGTATTTGGTTTGCTAATACGTTTAATGCAGATTTGATTTCTAGAGTGGCATTTCCAAAATCACAATAAATTACATAATTGACATAACGTTAAACTTTTTTCTTGACTGAAACTGTCAACACTGAGGCAATGTTCTTTGGTATAATGCTTATTGATGATCATGTATTCACCAAAGGCGCTCCACATGATCCACTGAAACACTGATGAGCGATCTTTTTCTTGATCCAGTGACAGTGAATGGTAACATGTAACACGAGCTCTCAGAATTTTTATACGTGGGATGCATGTTTTCACTGAAAAATTAATGCTGATGTTACATTTAGCTGTGATACAACCTGCAAATACAGGAAACACTCAGCAAGTCAAGTAGCATCTATGGAAAGGGAAATGATAAACATTTCAGGTCAAAGACCCTTCATGAGTTTGGTTCAGGGTCTTCAACCTGTAACATTAACTCTGCTTCTCTTTCCACAGATGCTGCCTGAGCCATTGAGTATTTCCAGCATGTTCTGTTTTTATTTCATATTTCCAACATCTGCAGTGTTTTTGATTTACACTTGCCTGCTGCAGTTCCCTAAGATGTCTGCTGCTGGCACATGGGATTTAAATGTAAACTCTGCTGTCCACGCGCATCAAGTCCCCTTACCCAACCTCCACTGGCTTCCAATCCACTACCACCTCGGTGTTAAGATTCTGATCCTTGGGAGCAAATCCATTCGCAGCCTCAACTCCAATTTAAAAGAACCATAAAAGTGCAGCAGCTTGGTTTGATTCTGATGAATAACTTTTTCAGGCGGTCACTCGAGTTATGAATGACAAGATTCCACTCCAGTTCTGTAGGTCTTGAGGTGACTGAGAATCCCAGTTGGATCCCCAGTCTCTGAGGCAGGAGGTGTTTGATGGAGCAGATGGATGAGCTGTTTTGGGACGTTGTGATCTTCTGCTGTTTGTGTTTGGTCTCTGTGTGCTCCCATTGTATCTGCTTCAGGTGCTCAGTGCCATTCCAGTTGTTCCTTCACAGGCTAAGAGTTCCCATGAGCTGGTGAGGATGTTGCACTTTTTCAAGGAGATTTTGAGAATGACCTTGAAGTGTTTCCATTGTCCTTCTGGACATCTCTTTCCATGATGGAACTTGGAGTGAAAGGCTTGTTTTGGGATTTGGTTGTCAGGCATGTGTCCCACCCACCGGAGCAGGTTGAGTGTGGTCAGAGCCTGGGTTGTTAGGCTGGGAGAAAATGCTGACATTGGTCTGCTCAACATCGCCTGCAAAGAGGGTTTTGGAGACACTATGTTCATGACCATCATCAAGAAAGACCAATCTGATTGTGGTAATTACAGAAGGGTTTCCTACTGTCTGCCACACAGAAATTTATCCACAACCACCTCTTCCCAGAGGCCAGAGAGCCCTGCTTAGTCAGAATGGGTATTTTGCTCATTAATTTTTACATTGGCCATGTTTTTCTGCGTGTGACAGATCAATAAAACGTCAGGAACAGATGTGGGCTTCCTCTGCCTTTGGTTCCATCAGCTGTAAGGGACTGGGAAGACTTCTTTACAAATTTGTCTGTCACCCTTTTTTCAAAAAAATTACTTTTTTACTAAATTATTTGTGTTATGTTCTTGGTAAATTGAAATGTTTCCAATCTTATTTGCTGCAGAGGGGCTGAAATAGCAATTTTAAGTTGTTCCCTGCTCCTAGCTCATGTACCTGGGAATTCCAAATGGCTCTGTGGGGGCAGGAAGACCCTGGAGGCTCTGTAGGAATGAAAAGGTTAATTGTATTCATTAGTTATTCCAATGTTTTTCTTTATTTGAACAATGCCTGCCTTGTGAGTGAGCTGTAACTCTGAAACGTGAACTGGCTTTATAATCCAACCAGACCACGCACAATGTCGTAATCGTCCAAGGTGAACTGCTGAAAGGAATGGAACTGCTCGCGCAGTGAGAAAGTGCTCTGTTTGAGCTGACTTTGCCGCAGAGTTCTTGCATCATTTGACTGTGGAAACCTGTTTCTATTCAAAGGGTGGGGCTCTTTAATTATCTCTGCAGGCAATCCACACTGGTATGGACGGCCATATGTGGATTTTCTCAGATGGATTATTTATTATCTGGCACACTTTAATTTGGAAAGCACAACATAGTTTTAGTAATATTCATATAAGAAGATGCCAAATAAACACCTGGGGAGAAAGGAATAGAAAGATATACTGATGAGATTAGATGAAGAGGAGTGGGCATAAGCTTGTGTGGAACTTAAACACATTTGTCAACCAGTTGGCAAATGACCTGTTTCTGCGCTGTGCTTTCCAAGTGAAATGGCAAAGGTTATTTGGGGGAATTAATTATAGTTCAGTTTGTAAAAATTCAGTAATACTATGAAGAGGTGATTCAGTCAGGCATCATTCAACTTCAGGGCCCAAATGGTCCTGCTTTTAACCCTTTGCATGATAAGTCTCATCAGTAATTTTTTTGAAGCACATAGTTCATACACTTCATTCCATCTTGCATAGAATTATTCAGCACAGGAGGATATTTTCATCCAATTTTAAGTGTGGTAGCTCTCTTTTGGCATTATCCAGTTATTTCCACCCTCTGTCCTCTCTACATCTTTCTCCAAGTACTTGTACAATTTGTTTTTTGAAACTGCAGTGCATTCCAAGATGTAACACTTCACCTCTGGTTCCTTTTGCAAATTATCTAAAATCTATGTCCTAGCATCCATCCTGCAAGTAGAAAGAGTTTCTCCTTGCTTGTTCTACCAACATTTTTGATCATTTTAAATCCTTATTCTAAATTTCTACCTAATGTTCTCTGCTATAAGGAGAACAAGCCCAGCCCACTCCTCTCCCCACGTAATTGAAATCCCTTTTGCATGACGACAATCTAGTAAATCTTCCCTGACCCTTGGATAGTTTAATCCAAGATTGGAAGTAATACTCAAGCAGAAGCCTGAACAGTACTTAAATATTCGGAGTAACTTCCTGGCTTTTGTACCTTTTTTATAATTCTTGTTATAAAACCAAAGATCCTGTTTATTGTTCAATGGTCTTCTCAACTTGGCCATCTTAAGTTTTGTGTGTGTGTGTACAGCCCACTCTGCTCCAGCTGCCCCTGGCAATCTAGATTCATTGCAAATGGTTCAAGGGACTTTTCAACTTTGAACCTTGATAGGTTCAAAGCACTTCCTCTTGTTTTCCCCCGTCCAATACCTCCATTGCCATGTCAGCAGTGAAAGTGAAGTACGGGCATCCCTTTGCCTCCACAAGATTTCCATTCTGTTCCCCACTTGGCTGCACCTTCCTCAGACTAATCTTTTAGTTTGTGTACAAAAAAAGTATTTTGGCTTTTCATGTCATATCTAATCTGGCAATGCAGATCTTTAGACTTTTTTTAAAAAGCAAGTGGCCACTATATGATATACAAGTGGCTACTGTCCACGAGAAAAAGACATTGTTCACAGAGCAATTTGCTCATCAGGAGCAATTTTAAAGTTTTTATGCTGAGAATTGATAATTACTTAGTTGCTTTATTTTCCAAATAGATTTAATGTAAAATAATTTTAGATTTCAAGTATAGCAAGCACATTTATTTGTATGCCAGTGATCTTTGCTCTGTATCTAGCATGTGCATTCAGTGGATTTATGATATTAATTTTGCTGTGCAAGATTGATTTTGTTGGAGGATAACATCAAGTCATAGAGAACCTATTGATGAAAAATATCAATGGGAAAATGTGCTCTTTACTTCCTTAACCCTAATAAGGATGTGACTAACCAGGTCAAATATGTGTCAAATGAATCTAAGCTCCCCATGAACCTCTGCTGTGCTTTTGCTAAGAGAAACTTCTGCTTGTAAAAGACCATTGAGAAAAGATGCAACAAAGAAACTATACAGGAGAAATTTTCAACCTTGTTGCCTGAACAATACATGGCTACGAAATATGAAGTTCCATCTGTTACCTTAATTATTTTAGAACCAGCCCAGATTTCTTCTGTTGAAGTTAAGAACTATCCACTTGATTGCGTTTTTGTCTCTAAATTGCTATTTATCTGAGAAGGCAAATATTCATTGTTCATTGACCAGGATTGGAAAATGAGATCTTGGTAAATCTAATTACCTCAGAGGATTAAATTATTGAATGATGATTCATTTAAGTACTGTGCAAGTATGTTATCTCTTTAATTTAGTTACATTATAGTTGTTAGTAGTACTTAAATATTTAAAGTTTCAAGATTTTAACTTTTAATATTTAATTTTAATTGCTTTGTGAATAATTATGACTTGAAGCCTGTAGAACAGTAAATAATTTTGAATATGGCCTGACTGAGATTTTGGGCAACATTAAATACTGATTTATTCTGAATCAACTTACAAATTCTTTCACTTTCAAGACATTATTTTAATTTATCTAGTGGAAAGGCCATAAAAGCTGCTCAATTCTGCAGACAAGACTCAGGTAATATTGAAGAGCACAGATTAATCAGAGATAGCATGGATTTGTGAAAAGAATGTCACGTTTGATTGACTTGATACTTTTTTGCAGAGTTAATGAGGACAGTTGTGAGGGTGGTGCATTTGATGTAATCTTTGTGGATTTCAGCAAGGCTTTTGATAAGGTTCCATACAGCTCATGTATATTTCTGGTCACCACATTACAGGAAAAAATGTGACTGCTCTTGCGAGAGTGCAGAGGAGATTTACATAGATGTTGCCAGTGTTTAAAATTTGTAGCAATGAGGAAAGAATACATAAGCTGGGGTTGTTTTCTTTAGAACAGAGGAGACTTGGAGGAGGCATGTATCAAGTTAGGAGGGACGGAGATAAAATAAATAGGAATTTATTCTCCTTAGCAGAGGGGCGAAAAACTAGTAGATTTGAGAGAAGCTAAGGATTTTTTTACACCCAGAGGATCTTGAATTCTCTCGCTGGAAGGATGGTCGAGGCAGGAATTCTCGTTACTCTTTGAACAGTACTTGCATGCATACTTGCAGAGCCATGACCTGCATGATTGCGGATCTAGTACTAGAAGGTTGGATTGGGTTAGGTTGGCTTTTTTTTGACTGGCGCAGGCATGATGGGTCAAAATAGTCTCCTTCTGTATCATGAATTGTTTATGATTCTTTGAAAATAGACAAAATGTAATCTATTCTAATTTGGCATTGTCTTAGAGCCTAAAGGCTTAATATATATTCCGGTGAAGTATCAGCACTTTTAAATAATGGATTATTACCAGTGTTGTTCTACAGTATACTTTAACTTGTTGATTACAATGAATTTTATATCATAATGACACCATTGCATTTTACAATGCCAGTTATCAAGTGAAATCTTTAAATGACTATTTACAGTACAAAACCTAACAGTAGACATGATCACAGTTTGCAGTTCACAAATATTTTCATTGACATCAGTTTGGAGATCTGCAGGGTACAGTTGCAAGCCTCCATCCCAGTAGGTAACTACTTTAGCTGTTACTATAATTACTCACCTCTTCACCCTTCCTGGCAGGACAACAATATCCTCTTTTTTTTTATTGGGTCACACACTGGAGGATGTAATTCTTCAATTCTGCACAGCAATATGGCTTTTGGAAATATGAAATAATTCAGCTAAACTGTTCATCTCCAAACAGTATATCATCTGCAATACTCTCCATTTCTTTCAAGAAAAGTATTTTTGCTTTTAAATAAACTACTTTTGATTTGTGGTCAGGACAAGCATTCTTTGACTGCATTAGTGGACTTTGGTATTAGCTTTCTTGTGCAGAATTGACTGCAGGTTGTAATATAAAATCACACTGATCTCATCAGTTAGAATAAAATAATTGTTAGGAGGAGGAAGAGCTCCCTGTTGGCCCAAACGTGATCAGGATGTTACCAGGCAGGTCAAATGTCTGCCTAATGAAGATGAATGAAGAAAATCTCTGTATGAGAGAGACATGGTGGGCATTCAGCCCGGGTTATTGAAAGTGTGATAGGAACTCTGACATCGCATCACAGCTTCATTCATCACTGTCAAATTTGTGCTCAAACCATTCTTCCTATAAAAATCAGTCAAATGGTACAACACTAGTTTTAAAACAACACTTGAATCTACTTCAATTAGTTGTTTAGGCACTTGAAAATCAGTGCAAGGATCAAGATAACTGATGGAACTTCATAGCCATATAAAGGGTGTCATCCTGGTAGTCATAACAAAGGAGCACAGGATATCCAAAAGATTGGCAGCATGTTCATTTATTTGGTGATTATTTTCTTCCATGGTTGTATGGGGGGTGTGGGGGAGGAACACTTGAATTTTATTAAATGCTTTCAGTCTTTCAGAGAATTTTAGAAATGTCTTTCTTTGTCTTAAGTAGAGTAAGCTCAAATTTGTAACTGGCTATTTTCAGTCCAGTTTTACATAAACCAATGTTGTCAAAGACCACAACCTGCTTCACAATGATACCATTTTTGATAGTGTCCGGACTCTTCTAATGATTGCAACCTCAAGAGGGATTTAGGGTTCTTTTAAAGTCTCTGTAATCATATAACACAGCAGAGACAAGGCAGACTGTAAAGATTTGTTTAATGGTTAATGCAGTTAAAACTATATTGCAATGTGGATAAATGCACTTCCACCACTTGCCTAAAATGTATTCACACAAAACCAGCAAGCTGAATCAACATTGACTGACAGATCGAAGCAATAGGGAAACAGGTGTATGGAGTTTTTTTTAAGAGCAAACACACAGGACAGATGTTTCTGTGGTTCAAATTAATTTGCTACAGTCATTCTGTTAATCTTTAGCAACTTGTTGATTGGCATTTTGTAGGCATATTTTTGGAAAACACCCAAAGCAGTTTGAGCACAGGCAGTGCATCACTGGCAGTAAAAGCATGCAGCGGGAGCACAAAGTAGAGTATTGTACTGGGAAAACAGCCAAGATTTAAATTAGACAATAACCTCTGATCTGTATATTGCTTCTATTCTTCAGCTGCAGGCAAAGTGATTTGTTTTAATATAGTCAGCTCTGTAGCATATAATAGACTGATGTATGAGTCATTGCTTGACAATATGTGTTTCTCAAATTTATATAGATTGAACAACTGGTTTGTAATGCTTAGTTACAGTTGTGCAAACATTAACCAGGAACAGGATTGGAATGAACTTGCAAAAATCGGCCTTAGTGGAATATTTCCTGTTGAAGCTGATGCGTAACTGTGTACAAATAGTTGAATTATTAAAGTAGAATGGCAGCATCGACTTTTTATTTGTATTTGGAAACTTTCCAAGTTATTTTAATTATCCTTACTTGTAAAATATAATTGGCTCTGAGACCAACGTAATAATATTTGAATTATCCAGATTTTATGCTATTATATGATAAAATGTAAATTTGCCTTTGATTAAATTTGATGTACTTTAATGGAAAGTAATTCTATGGTTCACAATTTGGAACTCTCTCCCCCTTGAGGAATTTTAAATTCACTGAAGTGAAGGATGTTACAGTGGGTGTTTGTAATATTTTCTCGGTGTAAATGTGGGAATTGAGCTTTGCTGGATGTAGTTACAAACTTGCTAATGAAAGAATACTAATTTTCTCTTCCTGTGCCAAGCTGAGCTAAAATGAATTGGAATGGTTCCAAGTACTGCCTGTTGGCTCCTCAAATTGAAAGGTCATGGTTGCACTTTGGCCTGAGATTATTTTTGAAAAGGTGCAGCCAGTAGACAAGGTCTCAAGTTACTGCTGTTACCCTCCATGTTTCAAGTTTAGAATAGAGGGCAACAATTTACTGTCAATGGAGAACTTATTTCTGACCTACAAGTAGAGATCCATACATGCCTTTCTTGCAAGCACCATTGAGAACCTGCTTCAAAGTATTTGCTGCTAACTTAGTGGCATGCCCCTTCCACAAATCGCATCATACTGGAGTCGGGGCAAGAATGCAAGTGATGGGTATTTGCCACAATTGTGTGTACCACCATTGGACTCTATGGAGATGGCGGGGTACAATGTCAGGGATTCTCAATAAACAGCTGCCATCGAGTTGTAGAATCGTGTGTTCACATATGCGACTGTGGAATTTGCTGGCACTTCCTCGCAAAATCCAGCCCAAGGTGTGAATCATTGCCTGATGTTGTTATCATTATAGCATCTGTTATCCTCATTGAACTGTTGCTCCATCAATGCAAATCTGAAAGTTGGACATATATTTTAGTTTTCAATAATAGTCGATGTTTTCCATCTGTGCACAAAAGTGAACATAATTGAAGACTGATGAGTAAACAACCAGCAAACTCTAGCCCAGATATGATAATTGATCTGATTCTCCAGGCCCTTATTTCTGAGCATAAAAATTCTATTTCATTGCAAAGTGGGTAAGGGTTGTGCTGCACCACTGGATAAATTGCACCATATTATTTTGTTCTTTTAAGGTGGACATCGCTCCATTTAATATTGAAACCTTGGCAATACTGGGGAAGATCTATAATGAGAAACATAATTATACACCACCATTCTCCAAATACCATCAATGCTTCTTGGATGTACAAAGAGAACAGCTCCATCAGCACACCTGACATTTCTTGGTGTACTTTCTCTGCTGAGAGCTGCTTTAACTGCCAGGTGCACATTAAACATGCGTTGCAAAAATATGATAAATGGACCAATATCCTCCCTTGTACTGAAGTTCTGATTTGTGCATGATGTTGTAGTGGGGTGATATAGATTTAACTAAGTTGGGCAACAAACCTGCAGCAGCCCACAACAGAATTCCAGGATTACGTTGAACCCCAAATCATACTTGTCTTAATTGGCTGCAGTAATGACCACCCTTGTGGTCTCAGCAACCAGCTTCGGCTCCAACCTCAGTAACCATTCTGCTATTCCAAACAGAAAATGTTGGAGCCACTTAGCAGGTCAATAGATTAATTAACTTTCAGCTCGTAGGTCCTTTCTCAAATCAAAAATCCCTGCAGCATTGATTTATTTTAGAAGTATATTTTATGTGATCCCTTACTTCTGGAGCATTTAATTCAGAGAATTAGAGGCACCGTGTTGTAACCCTATCCTTTGTTCACAGTTCCTGTGCGTATGTTCACTCAACTGGGATTGTGCGTTGTAGAATTGTCTCTCAGACGCTTTTAAGGTGCGCTATGTTTCCCCCAAGAATTTAAAATAAATGATAACATAGTTCCGTAACAATCTTGTTTGCTTAAAATTTGTTCTTTTTTACCACTTGCTCTAAATAAAGCTCCTGTTTTAAGTTTGTCACTTGTGTAAAATAGTTTTGGATTTTTTTCCATGGTTCCTTGGCTCCAGAAGTATCTTCCTGCAAATTTTCCCATATTATCCACTGTAAAGTCTCAAGACAAAAGAAGTTTGTTTAAGGGGGATTTGTACAAAGCCCTGTGATTGATGGTTAGAATTTGCAATTCAGTCAGACAGTTTGCTAAAGAACAAAAAACTAGTTCTGATGCAAAACAATGGTTATTAGCAAACAGCTGTGCAGACTTGTTCTGCATTCACACTATCCTTTCTTTAAAAAAGTAGTTGTTTTGGGCTCATAGTGAGTTCAATTTGCCAGTGTTAAAATTGTTATAGACTACAGGTAATTGGAACCAGTTGACTGTGTCCTAGAAACTCGCGCTCCTTACGGTTTTAGTATTAAAATATCTATTTATTTGAAAGGATCTCACTCACAGAATGTGTATAGAAGTCTGGATGTTGGATTAGTTAGCGTCATTTTTTATGAACAATTGATTTCACCTGATCTAGATTGCATCAGCAATCATTTCCTAGTGAATTTGCAACCATTGTAAAATTCTACTGCACACATCCACTTGCTATTCCTATCCAAAAGTGGATGCGGGCCTAAGAGTGTCATTATTCACATA
>JARFYF010000017.1:32817191-32827212 GCA_030265395.1 Rhina ancylostomus | reverse complement strand
ATGCTCACCACATCAGAAGAGAGTATAAAAACTGAAGAAAGACAACTGACCAAAGAGGTGATTCTCATGCAGGGAAGTTGTCAGGGATATGCCTGTAAGGTTGCCCTCTATCAATAACTTCACCGTGGCCAAAATGCCCTTTTCTGCTTCAAATGCAGAAATTGTATTTATCAAAATGGAAGGTTCCTCACTTTGTCAGTGGAGCTTTCCTTGGCACCTGCAACCACAGTAAGTAGCAAAGTATCATAACAGAGACTGCCTGGGAGGTTTCTGAAAGTGGGGGTGATGATGACTTCCACTGTGAATACAGTACAAGAATTTGTTTGTTCAGTCGACACGCCTCCAGAAGCAGTCAGGTCAACTTCCTCATAGTTGGTCCATGCGGTCAACTACAACGATTGGTAGCTTCACTTTTTGACCATTATGACAAGCTACAAATTGTTGCTGCTCTAAGGTTCCCTGTGTCCTGCCAGAATATATCTTCAGATTCTGCACGTCTTTTGTTTATAACACTTTTTGAACTTATTGATATACATATCTCTGCCTGTAATCGGCTGTTAAACTGTTTTTACCAATGTACTGATCATTAATTTTCATTTCAGTTTTAAAATAGCTGTGTTTAGCTTCATTGTAAATAACAGCATTTATGTTATTTAAGCATAATTCTTCATGCTACTTGTCAAATTGACAATTGTACAAGCCTCTCCTTTTGTGTCTTTCTATCACAAGTTTTACCCTTAAATTGAGCAACCTACCTGGCTAACATTATTCTGGCTTGCAATCCTGGGATTAGCCATACACATAGAGAATATATAACCTTTTTGCAGCTGAAGCATTTTACTACTGTAAACTGGCATACCTGATGGATGGTGCTCAACACATCAGTAGCAGCTTTCTCCATCAGTCTCTCCTTTTGCACCAGATTCACCTACTGACTTACACTTAATATCAGAGCTTCCATCTTTGTGACCATTGTTTGTCCAAACATTAACATAAAACAAAAAAAACAACATGCTGGAGGAACTCAATGGGACAGGGAGTATCTGAGGAGTGAAATGGATGGTAGATCTTTTGAGTCAAGACCCTTCCTCGGGACCCAAAATGTCAACTGTCCATTTTGCTCCACAGATCCTGCCTGATCCATTGAGTTCCTCCAGCATTTTGTTTCTTCCCTCCAGATTCCAGCATCTGCGGTCTCTTATGTTTCCATTACCATGGACATTGTGCACCAACTGAAATTCTTTTGCATTTTTTTTTGAAAGCCAATGGTGTCATGATTTTGCATGAACATTAAACTGTTAAATGTTATGTGTTTAATAGCTTGGGGTGAATATCCTCATTTGTTAAACTGAACCCAAACTTTTCCTGTAATGCTTGATTCAAGCAGGAGGCAAAATTATAGTGTTGGGGATAGATTCTGGACATTCTGCTTATCTCACTAGACCTTTTGGCTCAAATTTTTCTGAATTTGTAGTTTTCTGTGATCTCTGAATGTGCCATTCTATGATCATGTTATCACCTCATTGAAGTACATGTCACTTGTCTTGTGTGGCATCTAGAATCTGTCAAAATAGAAAATATAACCAAGCCCAGGCTCTATTAGTAAGATTGCTTTCTTAGGATCCCACATAGCATCATTATTTGAGTCCTCGCCTTTAATTTCAACAATATTATTTCTCCAAAAGTATATTTTCATCCATTCAATTTTGGAACTGCAGGGCTCAAGTACTTCATAAACAGGTGCAACCAGATTGGCTCTGAGCTGCTGTCTTGCACCATTGCCACTTTTAACAATTGCAATTCTTATCGTCAGTAATTTGCATGCACTGCCCTTTTTCTCCTATGCTTGGGTCTGAATTCAAGTCCTGTTGCTTAAAGTCTGGTGTTGTAATTACAGTGGCTAATTGTGAGTTTTCTGACTCCCCTCCCATGTGTGGTAATTCAATATTATTGGACAACTTTGTAATTTTGGACAGCTTTATCTCTTTCCATCTGATCCTTATCAGCATTAGGTGTATGTCCCCATGGGTTCCTGCTCTATCGTGAGCGCTACAGCAGAGTACTACGAGGGGAATGCACAGAGCTCTCGAAGGTGCATTTGTTCCATTTGAGATTTTTCTCAGACTGCACAAATGTCTTGAGGGTAAATACACTATCTATGACATCATGCAGTGATGTTGCATTTATTTACATATACTATAAGATTATGAACAACATTTGAATAAACTATAAAATAAAAAATATATTGGGAATGGTCAGCAGTTCTGACAGCATCTCTGGAGAGAAACACAAATTTGATGTTGTAGCTGATAATCCTGGACCATTTGATCTGCAACATTGGACTGGAATCTATTCAGCCTGCACTTCCTGTTTGTACCCTGTGCAATCCCTGATATAAATTAATAAAAACTATTTAATTAATATAAAGAAAATATTTTATTATCTGCCCTTAGCTATGCAATCCAGATCAGCAACCCTAGTGAAATGGATGGGGCTGCATTGCATGGACTAATACTAATGACATAAACCTTAAGGGCCAGAATCAAATGGCAACTGGCTCAGCTCAGTGCTGGATGCAGTGCTCAGTCCAGCCGTGGGATTAGTAGTTGGAGGCAACAGCAGATCAGATCTCCAGCACATTCCTGGCTGAGAAGAGGTGCAGAAGTCTGGAATGCAAGGTGGACCTACCTTGCTGTGGTAAAAAGTCCTCGGATACATCCATGATCAATAGCATGGAGTGATGTCATAGTTATTTACATAGACTCCAAGAGTGTGAATGCATATTTAAAATGAGGGTGAACAATGCTTGAGTGAAATATAAAGCAGAAATATAGAAATGTTCAGCAGTTCTGACAGCATCTCTAGAGAGAGACACAAATTTGATGTTTCAGGCTGATAATCCTGGACCATTGATCTGAAACGTTGGAATGGAATGTGTTCAATCCAGCCCACACTTCCTGTTCATGCCCTGCGCGATCAGCCCAATAGCTCTGCTCCATGGATGCTTTTTAACCAGTTGAGTATTTATATTTTCATTTCAGACTTGACTCTGATACAAAGTACAATTCAACATCGTCAACCTTCAAAATAATCTAAAATTCTTTGAAATGGAATATTTCGGAGATGTTACTTAATATAGAATAATTTAAAAAGTTTTTTTATCAAATAATTTCAGCTAATTACACAAATAATAACATTCAGTGACTTTTCCATCAGCAGCCACACAACTCCATCAGTTGTTTATAAATATTGCAAAGGACTATAATGCTAGGAGTGCAAGTATTGATTTCCTCAGCATTTTAACCATATTAATTATGAGCTTAACCAGCTTTCATTTCAAAATGCAAACTGAAATCAAAGAATTATTATACATGAAAGGTATTTGGAGATGTCACCAACATTAAGACACTTCCTGTGATGTGCTGTCACACATCGCTGCAGGAGGCAGGCTTCTATTTCTGCTTCCAGGTTTATTCTAATTTTGACTGAGCCATTGAAACAGAGTGGGAGTGATCCACTACAAGCGAGCCAGTACAAGAGTATGAGCATTAAATTTGTAGGCTTTTGGAGGAGCACGTTTGTGCATCCTTCATGGAATGAGGTGAATGTGTGCATATCTCCATGACATTTTGTTATATTTAGGATTATTGGGGATGGCCCAGACCTTGCTTGCCCCGTTCTTGTTCACATCCCTGTACAGAGAAAATTAGGTAGTGAAGTAACAAGGTTTTCCCTCACAAATCCAGCCAAGTGTTGTAAATGGCAGTATTAACACACTGCTGAGATTTGAATGTTTGAACTTGTTTCATGTTGAGAAAGATAATTTTTCAGAAATATGTCATCACTTTTATTTTTGACTATTTTACTTTTTGCACTTATTTATATAATACAATGACAATTTTTCAAGGAAAAACATGAAAACTCCTATCTTCCCTTCCATTCAAAACACTTAACCACTCAGGTTCCTTGTTGACATGCCGGATATTGTGTCAGTTAAAAACAAAGGATTTACCAGTATTCGATAATGTAAATTGCAATGTGCCATAAATGTGCTAAACCAACCTGCTGAGCTAAAGCATTTGTGTAATCCCTTTTTCTGTTTCCAGCCAGCTGATCAATTGTAGATAGATATTACATCGTGTTTTACCACTGAATTTAATCTACAAGTATAAAATGAGGCAACATTTGACATTCATTATTGCATTAAGTCTCAATAGTACACCTGACAGCTGAGCATGTGTTCCTGAATCACACTGATGCTTTGAACCCACTGCCATTGCCAAAAGATTTTTTTAGTGCATATTGTGTTGTTTGGACTAATCAGGTTGAAGTAGCATTAGTCGGTCTTCTCATCTTTTAATTACAGACAGTTTATTGTCTATGCTGACCCAGTTTCTGCACAGCTCCCCACCAGCATGCCAGGCTTAGCAATCTCCGTTAATTTAATTTGTCATTTCATTCAATCAGACAGACCATGAGCATGATGGAAAAAAAATATTTAAAAAAAATAACTTGCTGTTCATCCTTAATTGATGCCCCTATCAGCCTTTGTCCTTGCCAGGACTGGCAATTATTTGCCAGTCATTCAAGCAGAATGTAACCAACTGTATTTTCTCCTGTGGAAACATTTATAATTTAGAAATCTGATTCTGCTTTCAGAGAAATTAGTGCAGGTCTATAATTATGCCTGTTGGGAGTATATTTTCTCATCACCCATGGGTGGGGGGTGGATTTGAGGGTTGTGAGGTGGGTGGGGGGAGTTTTAAACTAATGCCAGAAGCTTGGGCTTTCTTGTACTTCTGGGTCAAAGGTTATTTTGAGCTTACAGAGCTCCAGCAGCTTGCTGGCTTGGATAATGACCGTTTGTCCAAAGCAGACCTTGTGTTTCAGGTGAGGGCTTCTCTGCAGATTCCTTGCACTAATGAAGCCACCTGTTTTACCAAATGGCATAAGGCCCTGTTTATAGCCTTATCCCTGTACTGTAGTGTTAACATTGTCACAAAGCTGGTTATTTCTCCAGGGGAAACAGTAATTAATGGGCACCATTCACAACTGATTAACTGTAGTTCCCCTACTAATTACATTCACACATAGCAGAGATTTTAAACTTGCTTTTCATTTCATTCTGCCTGCTTTCTCTTGCATTATTTAGTCTTGTAAGATGATAGTTCTATTATTTATTTAACTATAAACTTGTTGGAGTTACCACCTGTCTTTTTGTGAGTGTGTTGACTGGATACTTTAAAATGGAGTAAACTAAACAACTAGTCTGCTTTTTAATTGGAAGCTGATTTTCTCTCTCTAACTTTTTTATTAGTGTTCCATATGATTTCCACTCTTCACATCTTAAGGAAAATTCACTCTGAACTCAAACATAGAACTCAAGGCAATGGTCCTATCTTTCAACCAGGTCACTATACTTTTAAATATGGGGAAACTATCAGGCATGCAGACAATTCAGGAAATTAGCTTTCAAAACCAGGAGCTTGTTATATCTGTGTGGACCAATACCCATATGGGGGAAAAATAAACATTGGTGATGGGGTGGGGATCAGAATCACAACAGTTAAGATAACCCCATTCTGGCACATTATGAAAGTACACCAGTGGCAGAAGGCAAGAGGTGAGAGGTCATGTGATGAAGCTTCCAGGAATAAAACACCCAACCAGAGTTGGCATTTCTGATAACCAAACATCTGTTGTAGTTTTGAGCTGCCAGCTTCTGTTGTTCCCCAGATTTGTTTGGATTGACTCTGTTTCCAGCTTTATTTGTATCCTTAATTATTTGTATCTGATGCCTAAGCACAGGGGCTCATGTGGCAGCATGCCAAAGGAGTAGGAAAACCTGGCTTTTTTTTCTTTTAAATGGGGCCCCTTCCTTCACAAGATGTATCACTTTCCACATGTGGTGGATGGCATTGTTTTTGATTGGGGGGGTTGTTATTCTTGCATGAAACCAGGATGTCAGGGAATGGATGTTGATTCATATCCTTCTCAAGAACGTCAGGAGTGCCAGCCATATAGTCCTTGCCATTTTCAGCATTACTCCTGTGGACAAAGTGTTGAAAGACAACTGACAAAAGCAGAAGGAGAGCAAATAACATGGTTGAGGGTTTGTTAACCACTTGCTAATGACTGCTGAGGGCAGGTGGAGAGAGACACATCCAGCTTTTCTCGGGATTATATCTGGGAAGGTGGGTTTTTTTTCATCCATTTTTGGCTGGTGACAGTGTGTGACCTAAGGTCATATTGTACTTATGAGAAAACAATGACATTTACCTTGGAAACATCTCAATGTGTGATGAATTACTTTGCAAGGACTGTGAGCAGTTTCAAGTTCCACCCAACAAGAAGGAATCTGAAGGAATAGGGACCAGTATGAATTCATTCTCTGGGCTTTAACTCACAGGGAGAGAACAGGATCAAGGCACCAAACTTCCTCGCCAGGAATTCCTTTGAGGCCCAATGAATTTTAACAGTAATAAGGTTTCACTGGACAAGTGTCTTGTCTAGAATGAAACTTATGTAAGTCAGGTGCTCTCTGGCACTTGGGCAAGTCAAATGCTTGTGTGAGATGGCTTTTGTGAATGAGTCATGTGTGGTGGGGAGAAGTGGTGATTGGACAGGTGAAAGTGGGGCAAGGGGTAAGGAAAGCCTCAGTCAACAAAGGCCCTTGTGGTGACCTTTCTTGCCCCTCCTGACTTCAGTTTTGTACTTTATGAACTCTCCATTTCTGGCATGATGGATTTTACTGGTTGGAATGATTGTGGTAGATACTCCAATTAGCAGATCATGAAAAGTTTCTTGAGGTGATGTTGGATCAATCGAATCTGGATTTGCATGTATTTGTGAGGTACGGTCTGAGTCAGGAAGCATCTCAACCAACCCATGTCAAAATGGGTCATGGGAGTTGTCTGTGCAGCAAAAAGAACTGCTTGGACCTTTTATCCATTAAACTGTAGATACATTTTCTCTTCCTTCAGTATCTCATTCTGTAGTTCACTGTCAATGTTTGTTTGTTAACATTCATGCAAAGTGCTGTAAACATTTTTCGATTTTAAAATGTGTTTTAAAATTGGGCTTTGTGTTTGCGTGGAGTTGGAGACCACCAATTTGACTCAGCAGCCATCAATCAAGTTGCCCTGTGCTCCCGTGATACTTACTTCATAATTCTGTTCTGCCCAGCTTTCATTGGGTGAAGGGAGATAGTGCCTTTCAGTGGGATCCTGCCTAATAGGAGGAAACATTTCGGCAGACTAGGACTCTGAGGACTGAGGCTCATTTCAGTAGATCAGAGGAGGTTACAGAGAGCTGTTTAAAATTTATGACAAGGGCATAGATATGACCTCTTTCCATTGAGTTGAGGAGCTTAAGTGAAAGGAGAGAGCAAAGGCAATGTTTTTAAACCAGGGCTATGGGGCAGTGCAGGTACTATTAATGTTAATCCTTGATGCGGAGATCATCTTGATGTTTAAGAATGGGTTAAATGATGTGGAAATAAAAAAGATGGGGAAACTGAACATGTAGGATAAGGACCACAGCTGACACAAAGGAGAAATAGAAGTTGCTGGGCAGGTGTTGCTGTCTTGTAACATTGATGCCATTCTCTGAAGTCATTGTTTGCACACAAGTAAATGCAGTCCCATCACTTTTCTTCACAAATTAAAATGAAAATTCAAGTATATTCTTGCAGCCCATGTGGATGAGGAAGACCACATTTGCTGACCCTTTGTTAATGTCATTGCTTCAGGTCATGGCTGTTTTCCCTAGAGACTTCAAGTTAAAACCATGGAGTCAGAGTCAGAGTTGATGCATTCAGCAATCTACATCTTGCTGCCCCATGCTGTTCTGGATTGGATCATTTCTTCCTCTGAAAGGGTCATTCTAATCAAGCAGGAACGAGAGCATCAGGACAATGCACTGAAAATTGAAGTTTACAAACTATGCACTTATCCATTACTGAAACCTAATTTCCTCCCAGCACAACTGGATTTACCACGTTTTGCAATGAGTTCTGGCTAAGCAATTTGTCAGCTACTTGTAGAAATTGATTGTGACCATTCAATCAGATATCCACTGAATGACCAGTTCCTCAAGAATAAGAGTTTGGAATGAAGGAATTATGGGAGAATGGGCTAATGTTTTTGATGCGTACTCAGTCAACCACATGTTCTCTTCATACAACAACAGTTTCTATTCATAGAGTACTTTTAACCACAAAACATACTGTGGCACTTTGTAGGACTAGAAGAAAACTACAATTTACGTTAATTCACAAATGGAGGTACAAAAGAATGAGAACATGTCTCCATATGACTGAAACCCGAGTTTGTAGTTTTATCACTGTACTTCTGAATGAGCAGCTCAGAACATCTCTGCATAAAATCAAAATGGTGATTTTGGAAGAATTCTTTAGTTATAAGGATTCCCCCTGCTGCACACTCTGACATTATTTTGATTGACTCAGGACTCTTGTGGGAGGGGTTGAGCACTGCAGTTGTGCCTGCCTTGTACACACCAGCTGTCAGCCTCAGCATGTGGGTGGACAAACCCACATTTTGTCATGGAGACTGGTCTCCTTGCATCAGTGGACTTGGAGGCTGTTTTTGCTTCACCTCTATCAGTTATCTCAACTGATTGGAATTATAGGCTCTCGGACTTGAACTGTCAATCTAGACTAATGTTTCAGTGTAGCCTTGAGGTTATTCTGTGCTCTTGGAGAAACTTTGCTTGGGTTGTGTCATTGGGCCATGCTTGTCTGTTTCACGGGTGTTAAAATTGCTTTACTTCACGAAAAAATACTAAAATACCCTAATCCATTTTTTTTTCTTTAACAATACCACATAGTTTATTGCTGTTTCTGGTATCTTGTTTGTCTTTTTAAAATATTCATTCCTTATGATAAGGATGTCAATGCCAAGTCCAGCACTTATTATTCATCCCTAACAGCCTTTGAGAAAGTGAGCTGGCTTCTTGAACCGCTGCCATCCTTCTGATGAAGGTATTCCCATTCTGGTTTTGGGTTGGAAGTTCCAGGATTGAGATCCAGGAACAGTGAAGAAATGGCAAAATATTTCCAAGTCAGGGTGTTGTGTAAATGAGAGGAGGAGTTGCCAGCGATGGCATTCCCATGTGCCGACCGCACTTGTTCCTTTTGGCGATATGTTCACTTAGAATCTTAATTGTGACTGACTTTATGTAAAGCACATAGGGACCTTCTGAATAAAGTGATGAAATTATGTTGAATGCAAGCTTGTTTTTCTTGAGGATGTTCTTTAATCTCTAATTGATTCTTCCCTAATTTTTTTTTCAGCTGCACTTTTAAATAAATTTGCTTCCCAAAATATAACCTGACCCTTTTTTTTAACTATTATTGTCCTTGTTGTTATGATTCCCTTATCACAGCAAGCCAAAAAAAGCCCAATATTGTTTAACTATAAAGCTGCTTATCTCTGTCATTTATATGTGATCAAAGTCATTATGCTGCTTTCAAATTACATCGATTTCATGGCTTCACTCACTGAATATTTCACAGATGTCAAGTTGTGTTGGTTCTACTCAGCATGAAGATGCCATTGCCTCTTGGCATCGTCATGAAAATTTTATATACCACCCCGCAGGAGCCAACAAAAATGTTGCTTTAAAGTCTTTAAAAGCTGTTGTGAATATTAGATTGGGTGGCCATCCAGTGAAATGTTGCTTGTGCCAATATGTACATTGCATTGAATATACTGGTACATTATTTAATTGGCTTGGAGTCCAGAATAGTTAGGTCTTCATAAACCATTAACTAATAGTAGTGTCAAGGTTTAGACATTTCTACACATCTCATTGCTGGCCCAGCTTTCAATGAAACTATTGCCAATAGCATGAATTTGTGAGAGTTAAAGCCTCTGATATAATCTAACAACAAACTTACTCCTGTGGTCTTTGTATAATCAACTGAAGTGGCATCAGGTTATATTAATCTGAAATCGAACAGAATGGAATAGTTTTGAAGTACCCAGGAAAAGTTGCAGTT
>JARFYF010000017.1:32729258-32741943 GCA_030265395.1 Rhina ancylostomus | reverse complement strand
AACATTTTTACTTTTATTTTACTTATTATCATAAGTAGTTATTAATAAAGTAGTTTTTAACACTTATACATGTCTCGTTGTGTTTCTTTTATTGCTGGTTCGTAACACCATCCTAAGTGGATGACTGTTATATTTTGTGCAGAAAAGAAAGTAGAGTCTGAGTTTTGTCCTTTTCAGAAGTTTATTTTCTTGAAGCCTGCCAATTCCATATGTTGGAAACCAGCCCTTGCAGAAGTCAACCAAAATGGTATCTGCCAAAGAAAGTGACGGTGACACAAGACAAGTCCCCCACAAGCACCATGCCCCTGCTGGCTTGTGGGAGAACAATTATCAACAATATACATTGAGTTACATTATTGCGTAGTTTACTATACTGACCTTGAACTTTTGTGTGAATATCTTAAGTTTAAAAACAAATAATATGGCTTTGTCACTCAATGTAAGTGAGGTTTGTACCACATTACATCTGCCCTGCAGCGTGCCTAAACCAGTATTTTTAACATTCCAGCTTAATGATCAACTTTTGCAGCTTTCTTACTGAAGGATAAACAAAGGATGAAAGTGTTCCAATGTATGATGTGTAACTGATGCCTAGAAAAATGTCAAAAACCATCTGCCTCAAACCTATCCAAACTGTCGTCACATATTCAAATCTAGTCAAACAAGAAACAACTGGAACAAGGCAAATAACTTGCTTTATGGTCATCAAAAGACTTGTGAAAAAGGAACGAATCACTGGCAGTATCACAAAGCTGCAGGCAGTTAATGCAAAGCTTTGAAGTTCAATTGTACTTGCCTTAGCATTGAGTAAAATAAGATTTTAGCACATCTTTATGACCATTCTACAATTCATATTTAAAATAAAGTGTACAAAGCAACTTAAAGCTATGCATGAATAGAGATACAGTGACTAACCTTTCATATAAATGTTTCCAGTGCAGACCATACTGATAATGTAATGCAAATTGCTTTCCTCTTGTATTTTTGTGCAGAAAAATCTATTTTTTCTCTCTAAAATAGATCAAGCCACTTCAACACAAATTGCCCTTGTCCTTTTAGTTTTGCAATGCAAATTTCATTTTGCAGTATGCAGAATTAGGAGCTTGTTCTGAATGGGAGTTCCTATAAATGGTCTGTTTGTCTTGCCCTACTGGCTGTAGTTCAAAATGGCAAAGGGAGAAGCTGCAAGGCCCGTATTGATCTGGAGGTTTTAGATACTGTTCTTGTAGAAGTTCAGATAATTACATTAATTATTACTTTGTGTCCCTTCATTAACATCTGAAGTGGAAAGAAAGGTGGGTTGTGGTTAGGGCAACGACTATAATCAGCAATGCTCTTGGAATGCCCTGTGGAAGGATAGAAGTGGGTTGTAATATGAACTCGTAATAAGCAGAGAGTATTAAATTTATCTGCATTTTTTTTGTATTTCCAGCGAGTTCTGTGTTCTGCATCTCATTGTTTTAGCCTGCTATTTTTATTTCTCTCTCGACTGCCCTCCATCATCTAGTAACTAGATGGCACTAAAGCCTGTGCATCAACTGTGGTCTCCACCCTATCACAGACTTTCCCTTCATTCTCTCCACCCTTCCTCCTCCTCCTTGCAACTCATTTATTCACTTCTGCTGCTCTGAATGATGAGTGTTGTAAATCATTAAGAGAGAAAAGAATGAAAGTGCTGGAATCTAGGGCAAAAACAAAGCCCAAACTGCTGGAAGAACTCAACCAATGAAGTAGCATCTGTAGATTCAAAGGGGTGGTCGACATTTCAGGTCCTAGACCATTGATTATCCCTTTTGCATGGGTGAATTCTTCCAACAGTTTTTGTTTGCTTTTGATTCTTCAGCTCTGTTCATCTCTCCATAGATGCCGACTGACTTGATAACTGTATACAGCACGTTGTTTCTACTGTAGAATTTCAGCATCTTTAGTTTCTTGTTTTTTTAGGTTCATAATCACTGTTATGCTGTTGTACCAAAGAAATCACAAAGCAGTGTGATGTGAGCTGGGTTTCATTCCTCAGGAAATCTATAAACTGAAGGTGTACCTGATAGAGGTGTTTGAGATTATCAGGTCAAGATGTTTTTACCTCCTGGAGGAGACCAGGAACAAGGCCCATAAGTGTGGGAGAGTCTTTACTGCATCCAATGGGAATTTGAAAGAAATCTCTTTTCCCAGGAATAGTTTGACTGTGGAGCCCACTATCAACCTCCACTAATGACTGGTTATTGCGACTAGCATGTATTTATTCAAGGGGAAGCTAGATAACTAAGACAGAGGAATGGAAAGGTGTGATGGTGTGGTTTTAAGGATTATTTGGAGGTTCAGAAGGACCACATGCATTGCTATGGATCTGTTGAGCAAATTATTATGTCTTAACACACAACAAAGATGCATTTCATCTTTCAGAAGTTTGTTCAATTTCTTCATGCCTGCTGAGTGCACTGGTCTGCAGGCACAGATCAAACAAAATAGCATCTGCCAAACATCAAGAATAACACAAGTCCCCAAAAACACCATGATCTGTGTTGATTTGCAGCAGAACAACAATCAATGATATGTATTCAATTTTAAATGTTACTTCATAAATTATTTGTCTTACTACTCCAGTGTTTTGTTTTTATTCCCCTCTGCTTGTTTTTATAAGTTCTAACTCAAGTTGACATCAATCAAGCCCAAGTACCTCTCTATCAAAACAAAATCTGAAACCAACATAATGGTTTAAATATCCAAGTGAGTCTCCTAATTGCTGCCAATATCATTATAAGCAAGCTGTCTGAGATCTGTAGATATTGGGAATTGCTTGTTGTCACTTCACAAATTATAGTTGTGATTTCATCCATCAGTCCAGGTGCTTATCCATGTTTTATGGCTTTGGCTGTGAAATGATCTCTGGATTATCATCTTTTTATTTATTTTAGTAGTTAACATAAATACTTCTAATTATTATCATTTGGCAACTTCCATAACTGCTGTCTGGAGTGTTAACTCTTGGCTTCCAGATTTTCCAACCGTAGAACTATCTACCAAGTTCAACGGTCTTGGTGCAAGGAATGAGGAATGAAACTTTTTCTTCTCTGGGTACTTTTTCAGCATGGAATGATGTCATTGCAGATGTTATTTGCTTTGTGTAAATTTCATTGGGTATTTCCTTCTGGAGAGGAAGATGAATTAGAGTGATTTGGGTGAAAACTGTGAAGGTCTAAAGTGGCTTAGATTTTATGCCCTGACACCTGATTAGAGTAGCCCTTGTTAATTTACTAAAACTTAATATGAAGACTTGGTTATGTTCTATTAGTTATGCAATAGAACAAATATATTCTCAATCCAGCACATAAATCCAGATCCTCTACCTGCTTCTATAATCATTTCAATGTTTATGAGAGTATTGAATCCTCTATAGAAAGTACTGGGCCTTCCAGTGCATATGCTTTTCAGTCCAGGTTGCATGAAGTATTTTTGGATTTGGGCATCATTGGTCTACATTGCTCAACTCTTAAGTGTGTTTTGAGAAGGTAATGCTAAACCATTGCAATCCTTTGAGTGAAGATCCTCTCACAGTTTTGGTAGAAAGTTTTGCCCAAGTGTTGTGATTCTGAGCGTTTGCTGAGCTCGCAATCAAGAGATAACCTTTGACTGATGATGGTGATTTTGGCTCCAGTTGATTAATTCTTTTGCTTACCACATTGCATTTTTGTGTGCTGCATAAAAGAATTTGATCAGAAATTTGAGTGCTGGATAATTGACAAAGACTGCTGGACTTTCTGAAGACTCTATTCATAAGACAAGGAGGCATCTGAACAGGCATAACTGGAGCATCAAATGGCCAGCATTGTACATTTTGATTTGCTTGCTCAAAACACTTGTGCTTATGAGCAGCACAAGATGCTTGATGCTGAAGAAGTCCTTTATGAAGCAGGTGAGACTGCTTTGGTGGAACTTAAAGGGAACCAGCTTGACCATGCCTGGACCGGTAGAGTCTGGTGCATGGGTCCCCTTTCTACTTGTACCTTGCTCCCCACTACCCCCTTCATCTCCTGTTGGTGAATTGGGCACCAGCCTGATCATATCTCTAACCCTGCGCAGCACGTGATTACAGCCACCTTTCCCCAACAATGGCCTGATTTGAGGTCCTGATTATTTTTTTAAATCCTCCCTCAGGCAACTGAAACTCCACCTAAACCATCCTGGACCCCTCTCAACTGCATTCCTTTGACCGTCTGCCATTTGTGATCTGTGACTTCTGCAGTGATGAAATAAGCAAATGGAAGTCTTTGTGAATGTTTGAATGTGTGGGGACCAATTTCTTGCATAAATTGCCTTTTGGTATTGCGCACAGTAGAATGTTGTGGTGGGCACCAGGCACACACAATGCACTTTGACAAGGTAATTTTGACCTAAAAATTGCCTCAAAGGTTTTGTGATTCTAAATTCAAATTGTGTTGATGTTGTGTACCTGAAGCATATTTAGCAGAAGATCAAGCTTTCAATAACATGAGTCTTGTGTGTTTGCAATCCCAGAAGCAATTTTATCAATGCTTTTTAAGAGTGAATCAATACAAAGATTTTTGTAGTTACTTATTTGAAGGTTGTGTTATCTATTCTGAAACATGACCTGTTCTTTTTCAGGCTGGAGCTATCTATTAATTATATTGCAGTGGGTAAACTGAGTACATGCATATCTTTTGATGGTCTATTTATTGCAAGCTTTTATTGCTTTGAGTGGAAATGTAACTGGAGCAAAGCCTTGCAAACATTTTGTTTGTGAGACCATCTTAAAAGCACTGGTTCTTGCTGCTGAGATTCCACATACCATGGACTGAATTCGAATGAGTTCAGGGAACTTGCCTCTGAACACTTCAGTATACCTTTTGTAGGTGGACTACAGAAGTGAAAAAGCCTTTGTCATCCCGACATGTCCAGAGGATGTAATCTGCAAGGCCGTAAAAAGGAAGAGCATGGAGTAAAACATTAAACAAGGCCACCAGGTGAATCTGTCTCCTACTTCTCTGGGAATCCTTTGGTGTTTTCCAATGTATGAAGGAAATGGAGCTACTGCTGGTTCAGCTTGCAATTTCTTCCATTAGTCAAGCTTGTGATCATCTTCCAGCAAATATTTATGCTCGCACTGAACCTCATTGTTCCATGTGATTCCCTTAAAGATGTATGTTTTCTATTTAGATGTTTGTAATGTTTAACTTCAATTTCATTGTTCAGACAGTTAAGGGCAACTATCTGACTGATTTTTATTTTAACTTTTGAACATTTTCTGCACACTTAATTTTTCATCACTGATCTATTTAACTTAAATTTACAGATTCCATTCATTTGTAACTTACAGAGATCAGATGTTTGGTGCAGCTTGTGTAGTGTGAGAACCTCAACAAGATAGAAGGTTTCTTTATAACTGAGATTGGCACCTATTTCAATACTTTCTGTACATGCCTTCACTAGATACAATTCAGATTGAAATTGGTGATTTTTATTTTTGGAAATCCTTTTATGGGGCAACATGTAGCTTGACCTACTTAAATGGAGTGGCTCATGATTTTTGGTACAAGGTAGAATGCATTTTTTGTGATGCACAAAGGGTTGTCCCTGCTCAGCATCCACAGCCTCTGTTCCCAGTTGAGTGAATGAAGCAGTCATTAATCACATGGCATACAAGGAAATCACAAAAGGCAAGGAACCAATGACACTGCAGGTACCAAAGCAAACCAAGTGACCCTATCCACACTAGTGGTTACCAACAACCTCGAACAACAATCGGAGGATGGAACATGGATAACACTGATTAGTCCCACTTGTGCTGCTTTACTGGTCCAGCTACACTGATTACAAGACATTTGGTTAGTTAATCCCTGATCCAGGTCTCAAAATGGCTTGACAGATTGGCTTGTGTTACGCTCATCTGCTGCACACCTTGACTTTGTTTGAGGACATAATTTATTCGTGCATTTGCTTGACATGACTATTCATTCTCTCTCCAATGAGAAGACTGTTGTGGCCCCTTCCTTCCAACCTCTTATGCTGGCCCATCTGATCTACTGATGCCACTCTGACATGTGATCTTCAGGCATTTGTCTCCAGTCTTTTTCTCCACAGGTGAACTCAGTAGTGAGAAACTGAAACAGCCTTTATTCAGCAATACAAGCATGCAAGGGAGAAACTCTGTCAAGAGTCTCTTAGTTATCATCTGTATAATTGAATCAAGGCAATGATTGATAGTTAACAGAGTGACGTGACCTTACCAGGAGTGTTGTTGGTAGACAGTTGACCATTTTAACATGTCCCACCTGTCCCCAGTGTTGTTTTCAACAACCTGCATATACATTAGGACAGGAGATCTGTCAACCAGATCCCATCCTTGAGTCTTCTGTAACGCATGGTCCCTATCCATCTGTCCTATCTTCAATCGTGCCTCCCAATTTTCAAGGTAAAGCAATTGATGTTCTGGTGCCAAATGTTCTGATCCAACTGTTGTTGGTCTGATTGACCTGAACTAACCAAATGATTTTCCTGAAAGTGAGCTTATGAAATTTTTGCTTTGGTTAAGCTTTGTCATGTGACAATCACAGAAACTTAATTGCATGGTGTATACTTTTGAAACTGTAGCTTGTACAATGAGTAGGTTTACATTATCACAAATCGTACAATTTATAATTTTACATGTATGCAGTTGTGTTTAACATGCAAACATTAGAGCAGGTGTTTATGGTTTGTCTGTTTCTCAAATTTGCCTCCCTATTAATGTACACCTGAGAACTATAACCAGCATTAACACTTTAAACATTCAAAAGGAAAATTAGGAAAAGGAATAATATTTTGTATAAAAGGGATGAATTCCTTTGGACTGCAAATGCTTGGAATGATATGAAGTTAAAATGTCCTGAAAGCTTGGTTTGCTTAGAATATTAAACTCTCCAGGGGCATTGTATTTCTTGCTTTCATATGGATCTAATGCAGTTGATACTGTGGTCCGATGCTTCCAGAACGCATGCACAGACCTTGTGGCCTGCTATTTTTGGAGATGTATTTTCCATAAGCCCTGTTTGTCTCTGTGATAGTGGGGTCATTCCTATTTGTATCTGAAATGTTGTTCATTTCAAACTGCTGAGCGGAGTTGAGGTTTTTCTTTTATTTTTTATTCGAATGGTGATGGAGTTTTGTTTCCATCCACAGATCTTGAACTCCGTAGAGGGGGATACTACTGTTGAACTGTATAACAGCAAAAGCGATTTGCCAACAGTGAGATTAAGTCCCTGCTCAAAATATTGGGGTCAGGTCAAAGCTTAAAAGCAAAATTAAGCAAAAAATCCCACCACTGCCTGTAAGGAGTTTGTACATTGTCCCGTGTCTGTGTGGGTTTCCTCCGGGTGCTCTGGTTTCCTCCCACATTCCAAAGACGTATGGGTAGGTTAATTTGGGATTTAAAATGGGCGGCATGGACTCGTTGGGCCAGAAAGGCCTGTTACCACACTGTAAATAAAATTTAAAAAAAGGTCATGAGGGGCATAGATAAGATGGATGTTCACAGTCTTTTTCCCCAGGATAAGAGGGTCTAAAGCTAGAAGGCAGAGGTTTGAGGTGAGAGGGGAAAGATTTAAAGGGGACCTGAAGGGAAAATTTTTCACACACAGAGTGGTGGGTATATGGAATAAGCTACCAGAGGAAGTCGTAGAGGCAGGTACAATTACTCTGTTTAAAGAGCATTTTGACATTTTCATGGATACGAGAGGTTTCGAGGGATACGGGCCAAATGCAGGCAAACAGGACTAGCTCAGGAAGGGACCTTGGTCAGCATGGATGAGTTGGACCGAAGGGCCTGTTTCCACACTGTGCAGCTTTATGGCAAGGTTTTGACACACAAATGTGGATGCAGAGGAGATTTACCAGATGTTGCAAGGGCTAGAGAATTATGGTTATGAGGAAAGACTGGCCAGAGAAACTTAACAGTGATTTAATTGAAGTATTCAAAATAAGGAGAGCAGGATGAATAGGACCTATTTTTCTTGCAGGAAGGTCACCAACTAGGAAGCATAACTTTAAATTAATTTACGGGGGAATCAGAGGAAAACTGTCTTTATCCCTAAGAGTTGAGGGAACCTCAAGGTGATAGAAGCAGAAGCCCTTGTCATATTTAAAAGATTCCTGGATGAGCACAAAGAAACATAAACCAGAAAGCTACGGATCAAGAGTTGGAATAATCTAAGTAGGTGCATTTTTGGTGGGCTGGGTTACTATGTGCAAATGGTCACCACCTTTGCCTGAAATTTCTATGATTCCCTGCTATTTGATGATCCTATCAATAGGTTTCTGAGGATCTAGAACAAGGCTAAAACTATAATTTAGTCATCACTATATCACTATAAATTAGTGATAGGAAGGAGATAGTGCAGGTTTGTTTATAAATTATTTGGGAGCCTGGAGTTCCCTTCTAATATTGGTCATAGTTAATTCTTTCAATTATAATTTTCATTAAAGTAATGCCATAAACACATAGTATGGATTATTTTTATACATATGAACAGAACATGAACTATACTTTTGAACCATTTTCACATTTAGAATGAATGGAAAAATAGTTAAACTATTCAGCTTTTAAATAAAATATGCTGGTCTTTTACAAATCAGATGACTACTTTGATATTTCTGTCAATTTCAACTGCAGCTTTCCCCAACCTACTAAGCATATTTCAAATAAAACAGTTAAAGACTTCTCTCTATCCCTCTCCCACTGCCCATTCCCACCATGGACATCATGCTGCTTTACCACATTTCCCAACTTTCAAATGTGCGTGCTTTTTAAATACCTAAATGCTAAGCTTTACGTGGGAGAAAGGCTTAAGCTTCAAGTCCTACTATTGTGTTTTGCACCCTGCACTTCACGTGTTTTCCAAAGCCAGCCAAGTTCAAGTCTTTCTCGATCTGAAAGAAAACAGCAGATCAGAGCAACACAGAAGGCAAGACTACATTTTAAAATGTTTGCTAAACCAGTATTGTAGAGACCAGAAATTGCTTCATATAAATGGCATGTTCAAATCATACCTCCCTTATATTCCCTTATTCTTAGTGGTTTAACTGAATAAATGAAGAATAGTTAACTCCAATATTGATCCACTGTAGCTAAAAATCTCATTCTTTGGACATTTATTCATTCAATGGACATGGATATCATTTTAAGTACAGGCATTTATTGTCCATCCCTAATTGCCCCCAAGTTGCACAAGCAGTTAAAAATTAATGACATCAATCAATAGTTATGTCAGAAGTATGCCAAATTATTTAATAACTTAATATGATTTGAACTGTTGCAATTATCTGATATAGAGAGTATCTTCTCACTCTTTGTGATTCAATCTCCACATACAAATGAAATGTCTGAAATCTAAACACTGGGGTTGAGATATTAAGGACAGATAGTAGCTAGGTGCCTAAATGTTCCTCACAGCCTCCATTATACAGCCATTGCTTATTCTTTTATTTTCACTCAAGATCTTTTGAAGGTGGTGGTAATAGGTATTGCAAATGAAATAAATGTTGTACACACCACCATAAAGTCCAACTCCTTATTAATGAGAATTGACTAAGAAAAACAGCAGCCTTGAATGTAATTCATATGTCATGATGAAAGAGTTCAATCTAACAGATGGCCACTTAAAATTGAAGGTGCCTATAATATCCTACAAATATTGAGAGTATAGTGGTGTCGAAAGAAAATGACTGGGAATGCTTTGTGAAACTTGTCACTTGCTCTGTGTACTGCAATGTAGTAAAATTTTAAAAATCACAAATTGGTTTGAAACACATCCACAGCATGAATAGAATTCATTTGCATTAACTTACCTTATTTTAGCTTTGAAAGTGTCTCACAACTCATCTGTAATATAAAATTATTTCTTGCTCTTTACTGAACGTTTAAAATCATATATTGTACTTTTGGATTTCATGCAAAGTATAGCAACAGTTAAGATCAGGCAATAGCCGATATAGAATTACTGTGCTCCATTTTTGGTGTGCTAAACCATCATTGCATGTTGTACCTACATAAAATTGTGTTATTCTTAAAGAATTAAACAATGTGCATTGTTGCACATAGGCTGGAAATTAATATGCAACGACGCCAATGTGGCTTGCATCCCAAAAGATGTGTTACATAAGTTGCAGTGATAATAGTAGGAATTCATTATAGTTCATTGTGTAGCAATTGTAGCAGTGCTTCAGCCCTTATAGAAAAAGTCCTCATAGGAGCCAGAGATTAACACACAATAAAACTGCCACAGAGATGAGAGAGGCTGCAGGGGAAGGGTAGAGAGATCCTACATTTTCCTCTCTCTTGGCAGCTGCTACTGAGACTCAGACATAAACAATCAACACAGTCTCGTGATGATCAAAGTAGAATATGGTTTTTAATCATCCAGAAGCAGCTTCAAGCTCTTCATGAACAGTGAGATGTCACCCAGCAGTAGTTTGACTTTTCTAGAGTGGCAAGATACTTCCTGTGAATAACCCAGATTGCTGTTCACCATAAACAGAAAGATGCAACCTGTGAATAACACAGCCCTCGAAGAGCAAGGAGATTTAAAAAAAATTAGTATCTATCCATGAACTGGATTCTGTATGTTGGCAGATTACTTTCCTGCATGGAGAGAGATGGAATACATAAACATCTACTGGAGCAGAGATAAGGCACCTTTGAACTCATCTTTCTTATGCAGGAGCAGAATGAATGCCCAGCTTTCCAACACCTTTGCACCATGAGCACATATTTGGCTGGGGGCTGAATCTATGAGAAGGACTGAATAGAGCAGAAACTAGACATCTGCAAATGTACCAGCCACATCTGATTTGACTCTGGTGGTCGAAATGATAGTTGGATAGTCTTGGTCACAGTAGATCAGGATACCATCTTCTCACTGGCATGGAGAAGCAAGCAAATAATGTTCCCCTTCACTAGAGCAGCCATTCACCTCCCACCAATACCTCTCAAACAACACGTTCATCCGTGTCATAATGCATTCTACTATGCAAGTGCCATTCTTATCTGTCCCATATGATGTCCAGGGTGCAGAACTTAGTCAGTAGACTGGCAGTTGGTAGTTCTCTGCTGTACATCTTGCTTTCCTTCCTTAGAAAGGCAGAAAAAGGCATGCATTCAATTTCAAATGTCATGAAGTTTCAGTGGATTGGGGATAACTCTTGAAAGATGTTTTTCAAATAGAGAGCACTTCACAGCACTATAAATCAGTCTGAAACACTAAAACTGTTCTCATTTCTGCCATGTAATTCTGCTGGTGAATGAATATGACCATTGATTTCCTGTTTGTTGTGTTCTGGTAAGACTTGAAATGACACTTTCTGAAGACAGACTGAAAAAATTGAACAAGGTTCAATAAGTGCAGCTCAGCTGCTGCATTTATTTAATACTGCCCATCCTCTGTGATGTACACTCTGTGTTCTCTGCAAAAGCTGAATGAACAGATCAGATTGTGAGTGTCTGGAGTGATTTCTTGACTGAGAATGTGTGCAGAATGAATGATCACATTTGAGTCTCTTCACTCTAATCAAATATGGTTACTTATTTTGCATACATTCTTAGTCAAGGAATCACTTTAGACCACAGCAACCTGATCTATTCAGTTTTGAAAGGAACACTGAGATGATGCATCTCTATAATGCACTACCTTGAATGGTAACTGACTACTATCAACGTATATCAATACACAATTTGTTCATGCATTACATCCATGCCAACGTGAGTAGAGTTGATTTTCCTTGATGACAGTCAAATGTGGGTAGAGGGCTTGGTGCCATCCTGTCAAAATGAGGGAAATATTGGTGCAAGACATTCCAACAATAGGAACTAGGATTAATTCCTTGATGTGATTTAATTATGCTGGTGGACCTGCACTGCAATATAAGAGGGAAGATGATGTTTCATCCAGGATCATTTGTAACTGTTCCTGTACTCAGCTGGTGAAAGGCATGATGCTGAGACGATGATATCTTGTGTAGGGGCAATCAATAAAATTAGTTAATCTTCAGGAAATACCATCTCCTTCCTATGCTGAGCAACATGATCCAGCTTTTGTTGTTGTTGAGGGATCTAATCCTAAAGCAGTGACTCCTACCCCACAATCATCCTCATCCTCCACCACCTCCTGTGTGCTGGTCTTCCTACTGAGCCTTGGGCTCCTCATTGCTTGGCAATTTTTCTCAGTCCTGGTTTGTGCCTTTCTGGTGGCCAGATTATGGAACTATTGGATATATACTAGAATGCAATCCTGGACTGATGCAGCAATTAAATCTAATCTTGAGAAGGCCAATGGGATTCTCCATTGCTGTTCTTGTAGTAACGTGGTCCTCAACATAGCAATGCTCATCTGGAGTGGTCAGAGTGCATACAGGTAAAATAGGTCATGCAAATAGTGGGTATCTCGTGGCTTCTAAGATCCGTCTTCAAGACAGTGCCATCCATAAAATATGTCTGGTAATTCACAGAACGATGGAGTCACACAACTAAGAATGATGGAATACATGAACTTCCAGGAAACATGACACTGACCAAGAAAAACCGTCATGATAAGAGACTGTAGATGCTGGAATATGGAGGAACAAAATCTGCTGGAGCAACTCAACAATTGAGCAGCATCTCTGGGTGGATGGGGGAGGGTAGTGGTGGGTGGGG
>JARFYF010000017.1:32664740-32677748 GCA_030265395.1 Rhina ancylostomus | reverse complement strand
CTACAGTTCCCAGTAGACAATGCAAGGGGTCACATGGGGGAACAGGAAGTGGCTATAAAAAGAGAGGGAAAGCAAGCAGGTCTGGTGGTGGTTAATAAGATGTTCAGATATTAAACCCATGTTAAGTTTGTCTCTTGATGAAAAACAAACATAACAAACAGGTTTTAAGTTATTGATGTTTACCACTTTCAAAGGCTCTTGGGATGAAATCCAGACTTGGTGGAGCCAAGGTTGTAACTTATCTGTTGACTTGTACACCTTGTAGATAGCCACACCACAAGCAAGAAGAATGCAGTTAGTTACATTCTAATTCCATCTTATTTGCATTTGTGTGAATAACAAGTATTTCTTTTTAACTCAAAACCTGTTTGAAAATTTAATTGCATGGCTCCTTCATTCTTCACAGAATGATGGAATTGAAATATTTCTCAATTTTTAGTTCATGTTTGTTTATTATGAATTAATAGTGCACTTAATGGAGGTTAACTACAACCGGCAAGACCAATTTCTCACCATGGGTTTAACCACAATCAGCTGTCAAACCACCTCAGGGAGGTATCAGTTATTGCTCAGCGAGAGTTCACGCACCCCTTGCTCAAAGTATTGTGTATTTTAACCCCATATTCAACATTGAAGGCAGTCGAAACCGAGCATAAACCAGTGATTTACTGGAGGAATGTGACATTATTTCAGTGTTTTGGATGAGATTTCTAAACCAATGCTCATCTGCCCTCTTCATGAACATAAATGATCTGATGGGAATACATCAAAAATGCTCGGCAGTTCTCTTGAGTAATGCAATCATTGTCTCAGGATTGAAGCAAATCTGCCAAGGTTGATCCTCAGTCACTTGCATCAAACTCTCCCTGTGCTCTTATCAAGTATTGTATTCTGTCTCCAAATCAACTCCAAAAGGCCGTGTACAACAAATTACAGGTACAATATAGTGGAGTTGGACTGATGATAGGATTCTGGGAATCTGTCAGCATATCACATTGTTGTCTGTGAGAGCTTTCTGTGCACAAATAGGCTGCAGGCTTTCTTATAGTACACTGGTAACTACAGATCAACCTCAAACGTCAACGGTTCCTTTCTTCTCACAGATGCTGCTTGACCCATTGAATTCCTCCAGCAGATTGTTTATTGTTCTAGATTCCACCATCTGCAGTCTCATGTCTTCTAAATGCTTCATTGGAACTGTGGGTAAAGGTATTTCTTTCTTCCCGTTTGTAGATTTTTTATTTTGTTTCTCACAGTTCACAAAATGCCTTACTATAGAGTTGTTGGGAAATGCAAACCACTGGTTAATGGTCTTTCCCTTCCAAGTAGTGGAGGCACTATAATCAGTGCAAGCAAGTACCTCCACATTATCCTGGCTGAGCACAAAACATGCTTCAACATTCAGATCTTCCCACTGTTTATGACTTACTATTCCCCATACTTCATTCACCTGTAGATATTTTGCTTTGATTTCAGTGCATTTCTCATGTGAAATGTGATCTGCATCATTCCCACCTCCGATATTAATCATTTATAATCTTGACTTTCAAAATAATTAAGATTAGCTCCATCTAAAGAAACAACAGAAGAAAAAAATATCAGAAATGCGAGGATCCTGTATGTGTTGTTAAATTATAATGATCTTGTTTAGTGTGTGGAAACATTATGCTCTTGATGCCATAGATCTGCCATATTTAAGAGTAATCAAAGTGATGTAAGTCTCCTTCAGCTCATCCAGAAGCTGATTGTAAATTGACATCCTACTCAAATATTTAGTTTTTGTATAAAGCTACAAAGATAAGCCTTTATACTGGAGCTATCAGTCAGTTATTTCAACTGAAAACAGCCCAGTGAATTTAATAATCCATGCCTGCTGAGAGGATTTGCAAGTGTCTTGAATTATGCCTGGAATGATATGGGAGGTAGTTCAGATGGGTAATGTTGAATATTATAGCATGCCTGAACATCCAACAACGTCAATCACATCTAAACCAATTTCATAAATAGCTGTCTATAAATGAACAGAGAAGGTAATCAGAATATTACATTTTTCTTGTGAACAGAAATCTTTGGAAGTCACTTTGTTGCTTGCATTATGAAGCTTTTCTTACTTAGTCTGTTATTTAGATTGAAATAATAAATTTCTTTTAGGTTTAACTCCCATTCTGCTGCTTTATTGTCATATTTTCCTTCTTTGTGATGGACATGCTCTCGGCTGAGGTTGCTTTACTTTTCAGTGGCCCTTTAGTTGGGTCTTAATTCATCTTCCTGTGAGGTAAACTGCAGTTAAATAGTACCTACGCATTTGGTGTCAACCTAATTAACTGTGGTTAACCACAACGGTATTTATGGCCTGACAGCTATCAAACTCACCACCTTCAGCACTTGGGTGTCTACCTCACACCTGTTTAATATCCACTATCACAACTGAACAACGGTATGCTTGAAACCAAGAGATGCATATCTTGCTGGCTATTGACAGATGCTTAACCCTATACCGCATACACTAACTGTCCATTAAAAAATGTTATTAACACGAGCATAAGAGAAAAGCTGCTGTTTGATTTTTTTTTGATATCTTTATTAGTCACGTGTACATCAAAATACACAGTGAGTGTCACCACGCTTCCGGCGCCAAAATAACATGCCCACAACTTCCCAACCTGTATGTCTTTAGAATGTGGGAGGAAACCCATGCAAACACAGGGAGAACGTATAAACTCCTTAGAGACAGTGGCCAGAATTGAACCCAGGTCGCTGGCGCTGTAATAGCATTACGCTAACAGCTACACCACCACGCCTGCATTTGCTTGCATTTCTGTGCAAATGCTCAAAACTTTAACCATAGGCAAATTCAACAGTTAATATTTCTATGTCATTTACTATTCTGTCACTAGATACTGGTGGACACTAGATACTTGGTCATTGAAACTAAGTTTAGCTCTTCATATTAAATACAAAATGATGGGGAAATAGTTGAATCTTGATTGATTGGTTATAATTCTTCAGTTTTTGTTTATAATTGCTTGAGGTTGGTTTTGTGTGAAACCAATGATGTGATCACCTTTATCAGTGAAGCAGAAGTAATAATTCAGGTTGAGTAACATCCTTCTAAGCTCTATGAGTGTCTTTAAAACTCCAAACTGGTATCAGCTGCGTACTCACTAAGTTATGGAATGGATCATGCTGGGTTCTTTATTGGTAAGGGCTTTAGCATACAGACAATGAATGTCTGCTGCAGGTGTGCACAGTGGGAAGATTGTCGGGCATTGATGTGTTGATTTGATGCTGCACTCCCACTTTGAACTCAAAGTTACAATTAATTATTGGCCATCAGGAGTAGGAAGGATCCCCACCTGTGGTATCTAAATGGAATACAAAATACTAACAATTAGAGGCTGATTACTTTATTGTGGCTGTTGGTACAATTCTACACATACTTGGCACTTTCTCTAATTGTTGCAAGTTGAAGTAGTACATGAGGTGTGTGATGGCAAGTGCTTAAAAGACTTTTTGGCGACTTCAGGGGTTCAATCTCATTGCCTCGCTAGGATTTCAGGCTTTTCCATTGATTGTTCCTGGGTACCAGGCAAAGGAAAGGTCGAACAGTGAGATTTTGGAGTAGGGAGGAGAGGATGTTGGAGGCACATGCTTATACCATCTTTTCTCTCTGTCAGGGCCTTTACACATGTGGCAAGTATCCATGGACCAGATGTTGTAGGTGAAGAATACTTAAAGAAACAATTTATTTTGCGGGTGCACTGATACAGACCTCCACTTTACTGTACTTTAGTTCAGATGGACAAACTCCCATGGGATCAGTTGGACACATGGGTTTCCACTAGTGACTCGCACTTCGCATGTGAACAAAACTTCCCAAAGTCTTTCCACCATATACAAGGCATAAGTCAACAGTTGATGGAATGGTTTCTCTGTACCTTAATGAGTGCAATGCCTTTAACTTAAAGACCCTCAGCATCATCCAGGACAAAAGAGGTTCCTTATTGGCACCCTTCTTGCCATGCTAGACATTTACTCCCTTCACCACTGGTGCACCATGACTGCAGTGTGTGCAGTCATTAACTAAAGACAGCTGGTCATCTGGACTACTTTGACAACGCCTTCCAAGCTGACAACCCTTTCCTTTCAGTTGGGTAATGTAGTCAAGTGCCTAGGAATATTGCCCCTAATGAGTCACAAAGCACCCTGACATGTAAAAGCATTCTAGTTCCTTCACCATCACTCAGTTTGAATCCTGGATTTCCCTACCCAGTTATGGGAGTATTTTCAACATGTGGTCTGTCACTGTTCAAAATGAGGGCTCACAGCCATCCATTCAAGGCTAGTTGGAGATGAACAATAGATGGTGGACTTGCCAGTGATGCCCAGATCTTGCCTGGGAATTAAAATAAAAGAGCACGTGGTGGGAGCAGTAGGAGTCTGCTTCATCAGATGCAGCACTATTCAAGCTCTGCTTAGCTAAATGTAGCTGCTGTATCTTGGAGGTCACTGATGAAGTGATAGCCAATTGAAGCATTGGAGAACGAGCCATCATTGGAGAACAAGGCTATTGACAAGCCTTCAACACACTGATCATGACTGCACACGTCTGATTGTCACAGCTCATTACAATGATAAGAACATAAGAAATGGAGGCAGGACAAGGCCATTTGACCTCTTGTACTCACTCCACCACTCAATAAGATTGTGGCTGATCTTTCAGTTCAGCATCATTTTCCTGCACTAACCCCATGTCTGTAATATCAAATATTGATCCTGTCTTGAATATACCCAACATTCTTATTTCAGGACTGTATCGATTGCCAAGCCCTGTTAGAAATGAGTATGTTTCAGGGAGATCACCTCTCATTATTCCTTGACCTTTGAGAGCAGAGATGCAAGTTGCTTAATCTCATTAGACAATTGTCCCATCCCAGGAATCAATCTGGTGAACCTTCTTTTGGTCCCCCGGTCACAAATATATCCTTCCTTCAGTCGAGTGACAAGATCTGTATGTACACCAGACACAGTATTAGCAATGCTCTGTACAATTACTATATGGTATCTTTACTCTTACACAACAATCATTTTTCTTCCCTAATTGCTTGCTGAACCTGCACATTAACTTCCAGTGATTCCTTCTGAATACTAATGCCTTTCAATTCTTACCGTTTAAGAACACTCTGATGTTCTACTTATTCTGCCAAAATGGATGTCCTCTTGCAGAGAAAAATGTTCAGGACTTTGGAATGTTGAATACAGTAATCACAAGTTTCCCTTCTGGTACCTCCATGCATCTGATGTGTTAATACATGAAGGAGTCCGGAGGTGTAAAATATCATATACCTGGACAGCATATCTGTAAGTTTTGTGGATGAGTGAACAGTTGCTCTGTCTGAAGGCCCCCATGGAGGAACAGCCTTCACAGTTTTGCTGATGCTTGCCTCATTCTTATTTAAAGGGGACTTGAGTCAACCAGGTTGACACTGGGAATTTGACTCAGTGGGTGCTCTCGAAGTGGGCTACATACTTGGCTCCCACTTTGGGCACCCTGACCCCATCTCACCAGGGACCTCCCATTGTACAAGTCACGCTCTGCCCTACTAACAATTATGCCCACTCGACCACCAACAACCCTCCCCAAAAATCAGGAGCACTCCCTGACTATTGGCCAGAAGATCACACCTCTACTGCCAACCTTAAACTCTGGTCACTGATTGCACCCTCCCCAACTACCAGTTGCACTTTCAAATACCAAATGTAACCTCATACTACTCTTCACACCTTTGACCAGTTATTGATCACCACAAGCAATTGAACCTGTCCCCATTTTCACTACACTCCACTAGCACGATCAATGGCATTTATCCCTATCCCAAGCCCACACACCCACATGCCCAAAATCCCATTCCAATGTCCACTCAGACCCCACAATGCTCCAACTGGTGCCAGCCCCTCCCTTCTGAATCCCCACCTCTGGATCTTCTTCCCCCATGATATCACTGCAGCCCTGGAGTTACCTGATTTACTCTGTAATGGTCGAGGGCACCACTCAGAAGTGCTTGATCCACTTGCTGTTCTGAAGTCCCCATCTTTTCAAATGATGCTTCTGGTGCATTCTGTTGTTCAGAGTGTTCACAAGACATCAAAATATGACTGGAATATTCTGCTGTCTTCTGGTGTAATCAATTAGATTGTTGAAGGTCTCTTCAACTTGCTAGCATTGAAAATTTGACTGGTTCCCAACACTGTTTTGAAGATTTTCACATTTACTTTTTGGATTTCAACTGGATGTAAGCATCAAAAACTGATTATATGGAAATTTAAAATAACAACTAGTCATAAAAACCATGAAAAATAAACACCAATAAAGAGTTCATAAATCAAAGTACTTTAGACAGGAAAGCTTTAGTCAATCTATCACTTGTATTTGATTACAGAAAGAGACAGTATTCAAGATGTAATGTAAGTGCATAGATTAGCAAAGCTTTAATAGATTAGGTCCTTGCCACAACTTCTTTAACCTGAATTATTTTGTTCAGACTCCTATCTAAATTCCTTTGACAGGAGAAATTAAGGATAATATTAAATCAAAGGAAGAAGCTTACAAAGTTGCCAGAAATAGCAGTAAGCCTGCGGATTGGGAGCATTTCAGAACTCAGCAAAAGGAAGACCAAGGAATTGATAAAGAAAAGCAAGGCAGAATGAAGGTGAACTGGCAAGAAACATAAAAATAGATTATAAGAGCTTCTATAGTATATAAAGAAGAAAAGACTAATGTGGGTTCCTCACAGACAGTGATGGTAGAATTTTTAATGAGGAGTAAAGAAATGACGTATGGATATGTTATATTCCTACGAATGCATGGCTAAGCATTAGCTCCAATGCCATCTACAAATTCACAGATGACACCACTGTTGTTGGCAGAATCCGGGATGATGATGAGGAGGGGTACCGGAGTGAGATAGGTCAGCTGGTTGAGTGGTGTTGTAACAACAACCTTGTGATCAATGTCATCCAAACCAATGAACTGATTGTGGACTTTAGGAAAGGGAAGGTGAACGCACACAGGAACCCACTGAAGCACAATGTTGTTACAACACCACTCAACAAGCTGACCTATCTAACTACTGTACTCCTCCTCATCACCATCCCGGATTCTGCACCAGCACCTCTACTTTCTTAGAAGTTTAAGGAGATTCAACATGTCATCAAAGACCCTGACAAATTTCTACAGATGTACAGTGGAGAACATTCTGACTGGTTGCATCATGGCCTGGTATGGAGGCTCCAATGTGCAGGAGTGTAGGAGGCTACAGAGGCTTGTGGACTTGGCCAGCTCCATCACAGGTGTGGTTCTCCCCAGCATTGAGGACATCTACATGAGTCGATGTCTCAGGAAAGTGACATCCATCATTAAGGATCCCACCATCCTGTCCTTGCTCTTTTCTCAATGCTGTCGCTGGGAGGAGGTACAGGAGCCTGAAGACCCACACCTCAAGGTTCAACAACAGCTTCTTCCCCACTGTCATCAGGTTCTTGAACTGGCCTGAAAAACCTTAATTCTTCCTGGGACTATATTTCCCTCAAATTGCATGAATGTTGTTATGTCTTTATTTTGTCATGTAGGTTATGTGTAATTTATGTTAATTTATGCTTATGTAGTTTATGTTTGTAATGTACTTTACTATTGCTGCTAAAAGCTAACTTTCATGGCATTTCTACCCTGGATATGTATGCCAATGACAATAAACTTGCACTTGAAATGGCAGGAAAATGAAACAAATACTTTTGTGCTTGGGTTCACAGAAGGAATACTACCGAACCAATGATCAAGACGGAATGAGGAATTGAAGAAAATTAGTATGACTAAAGAAAACAATGTACCAAAGAAGTTAGTGGCACTGAAAAGCAATAATTCATACATCCTTAATTACCTTTTGAGTTTGTTGGAGGACAGGTGGTTGTACTCTACCGGGATGAACTTGGAAGCTTCTTGGACCTCAGAGTTTGAGTCTCAGTCTCCTCCTTTGATGGCCCCTTGAGATCAAGGATGATTTATTCCCACTTGAATTCTGATAATTCTCAGCTTGTTATTAAGTCCTATGCCATATCTACAAATTGCCACTGTGGGACAGTAGTGCTTGACAACACTGTTGGATGGATGAATGGAGTGGATATACACTCCTTTTGCTCTTGGCATAAAGGGCCTGACATCAGAATTGCAAGTTGTTCACACAGTAGTACAGTATGTACAATGACTTTCAGCAGTGATTATGGATAGTGAGTATTCTCCTGTAAGATTAGCATTCATGATTTACAAATTGTCCCTATTAAAAGGGATGCTTATAAATAAATGAAAAATTATCTTCACTGCACTAAATCACCACCTGCTAAGATTTCTTCCCATGTGTACTTATGTTACAAGTGCTTCAAAAAGCACCAAGATAATTGTGAATAACTGCTGCCAATTGTTACTGTCAACCCTTACCCAAAGCAACATCAGGGGGAGAAGTTGTGTGGAGCACAAAGAAATCCAATCTTTATTTTTGAAATACAATGTTGGCAACAGTAGTCTAATCTTTTCTGCTTTGGCTTGGCCCTTTGTTGCAGTACAGTGAATGCTGGGAATTCAATTCATAATATGTAGTGTAGTGTACTGTTAACCTGGCCCAGCTACCATTTTGCACCCAATCAAGGGCGAATAATGACCACACCTGGATGTTGGCCTTCACTAGCAGCCCTTTTTAAACACTGCTCTCTCCCCAAAAGTATTATAGTCTGACTTAGCTTTTTAAGGAAAATATCACTGATGAAACTCCATTCAATAAACAGTAAAATTCTCAGTTAAAATGCTTGCATTTACACGCAGATTTACAAATGGAGTATTGCCAGGTTTTTTAAACAGCTTATATCATGTAACATATGAAGTATGATAAGTTAATTGCTTCTAAGTTGAAATCATTAGCTTTTGGGGGGAAAACAGATTTTTGCATTGAATGGAAGCATTTTTCAAGGGGTAAGTTAACAAAAAAACTGAAATGTTGGCTTTAGTCTAGCTGAACATCACTAAACCAGAAAATAAATTTGAAAGGTGAAAATAAAACAGAATCCATTTGCTGAATCCAACTTTTATCCAAAGGTATTGTTAACGAAAACTATAAAGTGCTCTTAATAATAGCCTTGAAGCCAGTGCACAGCTTACCTGGCTCTTTTCACAGCAGCCTGAGAAAGGCAATAGAACTCATCATACAGATGAACCTATAAATGATTCAACATCATATGTTGTGAGCTCTGCTTGTTCTTTGCTCTTGTTTCTTATCCATTTATGGTCAATCACAAATACTCCACGGTGGTTGATTGCTATTAAAAATGCTATAGTTTTCCAAGTATTTAACTTGCCAGTAAAATAGCATTGTTAGTTACAATGATGGAAATGTGCATTTATTGCAGATGAGAGATTATGATATTCCTGTTTATTAATGCACTTGAGTTCCTGGGACAACTAAAGAATGAAGCTTGTTAACAGAATTCCAGTGTGTTTATTGTGTGGAGGTGATAAATGCTGTTTAATTATAAGGAATATTTTAGCCACTGAGAAATTGTATCCTATCAATTTGTAGGAACAAGTATATTATGCTGTTAATTTTATTTAATTTCTTGAGATCTTGCTTTGCAGAATATTACTCAGAATTTAATTATAGTAGAACCAAGAATGCATTTTTTTTTACCCTTTGTGTCTCAAGTGATATAATTTCCAGAACTGATAATGTGAGAACATTCTGAAAATATTGAGCAGGTCAAGATCTGTGGAGAGGAAATATAATGCACAGCTTCTGGTAGGGCTTAATTGTTGCAACTTTGCTTCATCCCTTAGGCAGGTATCTCAACTCTTTCAAATATTATTGCATTTTAGTACTCCCACTTTTCCTGTTCGTAACTGGGTATTTGGGAAGCAGATTAGACCAGTTAATTTGATCTAGAATGGTTGTGCTGATAGTTTTCCTTTCCTTTTCAAAAGCAAGGAAGCTTATGTTTGGTGCCTTATGATAACCCAGGCACAATTGGGAACTTAATGCAAGGAACAGCAGGTGTAAATTTTGTTTTCATTGCTCTGTGGCACTGTACCCCGGACTCACCATTTCCTATCTCTTTTGCAATTGTAACATGATGACTGATTGCAAAGAGCTTTGTAACGGTGGAACTGTTAAACTACAACTTGCAGACCTATCATGTGTCTTTTACAAAAGTGAAAGTAAAAACAAATCAACCAAAAAATTTAAACACCATATTTGTGTGACCTGATCTACCAAGAAATATCACAAGACATGTAAGATGGTAGGGTCATGTGATCACCAGAAATAAATATTTTCTATTCTTGTTAAAATGCTGGAATATGATAATATTACTTCTTGGAGATGCAGTTAGTTTTCTGTCCTTCATCTGTAGCAGTGTCACTTGAGACTTTGCATTTCATCAAAATGCTTAAAGCTGAAAGGGTAGTTGCAGCATGCTCCACTTCTGTTCTGGTATTCTTTGTTGTAATACTGATGAATAACAGCTCTTGTTCGTTCACACAAAGAATATGATCACAGAGGCCCTCAAGATGCCTGAGGTCACATGCATCTAACAGAATAGAGAAAAAAAGAGAATTCATTAAAGCGCTGATAATATTGGCATCATTTTACATTGACCTTCCTGTGTTCCACTGTGAGGCAAAGCTAATGAAATCTATACATGAGCTTGCCAGATATGTCTGTTATCTTTTCTTATTTTACTTTGGATTATTGCACTAGATTCTCGTGCATGACAGCACATATTTCATGGATTCAATACTATTATATTTCTGAGGTTCCATTTGCTGAAGAAAAAAATGTTAAAATCAAATACAAATTAGGTTATGCTTAAACTACTACTAAGCCCTGCACACATACCCAGGTTTATATTACAATGCAGGTTCATAATGCGTATGTTTTGATGTTGCTACATTTAATTGCTTTTATTAAATGGCTTAAAGGTGCATAATAATTTTTATCAAAGTATCAACATCAATAGTTCTTTGATGGAATGGAGAAGTGATTGCAAAACTAGCTCCTGCTAAGCAACTGGGGTTTGCAGTCATGCTAATTGTTATGTGTCCATCTTAGACATGATTTTAGGCAAGCAGCATGCTGAGCTGGAGCCCAGTTATTTTTATGTTGGGTAACATTTAATTAGCTTTGGAAATTACTTGTGGCTGAAACACTGATGTCTTATCTTTGATAGGTTTTATTCATTGTTATTTATGAGCATGCACACCTTCAAATGTTCCTAAGAGGATATGGCATTAGATTCATATATTTAATGTAGATTTAATTAACTTGATTTGATTAGTTGGGACATGAGGACTGAATGTTGCCAGATCTATTGGTGATTGTGCAAGTCCCTTAATTTGCTTGAATATAAGAAAGTTTGCAATTTCCATCAAGAGCCTAATCACTTAAAACAGGCAAACATAAAATGCCACATGACATGCTGTGATTACATCTCCTGCTGGTGTATGGTACATTGAACCATAAAAGCAATCTTATATAACACTATTGTTTGTACCACTTACCTTGAATAACAAATTGCATTTAATTTGTCTTTTGATTCTACTCTCAATATTTGTCCATTAAATAAATGGAAAAGGTTTACATGCTGTTTAAAAAAAAAAGTGTAACAGTATGACATTGTTCTGTGTAATTGACATATCTAGTCCTGAGTGTCTGGCTCCCACTGGACAAATTGAGGACTTTAATAGTAATTCATGAGGTACATGATGGACATTCTAAATTGGCTTGGAGGTAGTGTTAATGTAAATATCCAGTTTGCACTGGAAACAACTTGATTTATGAAAAACGTCATTCAGTGAAATAAACCTTATTAAAATGCATTTTATATGACAATTATTCAAGACATCAATCAATATCATATGACAGCTTTTTAAATTGATGTCTAAAAGTTATATATTTTCCCCACCAGCATTCCTTGTAGTATTTCTTACTACTATTGTGTGATGTTATATCCACAACATTAAATGCAGCGACAACATTGTGCAGTTGGTGAGTTTCTATATTAACAATTGAAAAAGAAATGCAATTAATGGTTCTGAAATACTTTTATGCTGCTGCCCTGCTTTTTCAAGCAAGTTACAAATTGGAAACAAGGTATTTGTCATGTCTTCTACTGCAGCTTTTGAAAGTGATGGATTAACTTAAATATTCTCTGCTCCATTCATGCCAATGTTCATCTTCATCTTCAATGATGCAACCATCAGAAGGATTAAAGAATCCTTACAAAGAACTTCAGTTGCTTTGTTTGATCTGTTGATATTTTTTAAACTAACTTAATGGATATAGGTGAGGGTTTTGTGTCTTCCAACCAATATCTATACTTGGGACCATGAGCAAAATTATAAGTGTGTTGATTTCATTACTGAAAAAGGTTTGTTTGTTTGAGGGGGAAGTGTCACAATGGTTATTTTAATGAAGAAGCACAATGCAATGGGCAAAGTTGCTCAAGGATGCGGTTTTGCAGGGGATCCTCCCTATATGTTGAATAAACATAGGATAAATTAATGAAAGTGCTGATTCAAAAGAAAAGACTCTCAATGTTTCAAAAAAAAGTAGTAGGGAATTTTCAGAATTTGGTAAAGAACAATCAAGGCATTGATAAGGAAAAGGAAGGGAAAATGGAATACATAAGAAAGGAGGAAATAGAAGCAACAGGAGGCTATTTGGCCCCTCGCCATTCAAAGGGTTCATATCTGGTCTTTTACCTCAACCCCACATCCCATGAAGCTCTTAATTTTAAAAGCCTTTTGCTCTCTGCCTTGAATATACTCAGCCACTTGGATAGTGAATTTCAAAGATGCACCACTTTCTGGGTGAAGAAATTCCTACTTATCTCCAACAAGTCATGGAGACCCCTTTTCTTGAGATGGTGACCCCTGCTTCAAGACACCCTTGCCATGGGAAACATCGATCC
>JARFYF010000017.1:32622033-32633375 GCA_030265395.1 Rhina ancylostomus | reverse complement strand
TTCTTTTGGTGATTATGAAACTTGACATTGGAAAAGCTGCTTAATAATAAACTTCTTATCTCCTTTTGTAAAGTAAGTTTAGCACTCAATAAGTAAGACCTAACTTGATAAGTAGGGTTAAAAATAGCACAAAATGGTTGGGTTTGCAAATGCAGGCTTGGAGGTCACATTAAATTGTTTCTGGTGCATGTTGAGCATGAAATGTTCAAATTGCCAGCACTATTAATGTTCTTGCCTTGCACCTTATCTACCAGCAGGTCTGAAATAATTCTGCATGACAGTCAATTAAAGATATAAACCTCTTGCTTGCAAGTGGGGGTCGTATTCTGATCAGGTTTATTCTGATCACCATTGAATTAGCAGCAGGAAGAGATGTTATGGTCGGGCAATGCGATCCTGGATGGACTATTTGCTTTTACAGATGCTGTTGGAGAAAAGTTGGTTGAGGAGGTATACTGATTAGCTGTGTGATGTGGATACACTTACCGGGACAGGGCAACACTGTGTTCAAAGATGCTGGATGAAATACTAAAATCTGACAGTAATGGTTGATGAGCTGATGAGAATTGCAAAAATAGGATGCATAATCTTCCATTATTCCCTGCTTCATCAGTGACCCCGACATTTACACACTTCCCCTATTCATATCACCTTCGGCCAATCACTATAACGCATTGCACTTCACCTCTTGCAACTGCTACTTCAGGCTTCTGCATTAGCTGTTGTCCTCATGATCATATTCTTTAGCCCGCACTCTGCAACACTAGCACAAGTATCTTCAACTCACAAGACCAAGTTCAATACCCTTCTCTGGTGAATTATTGGTACAAGTTGGCGGGGATCTGGCAGCCATAGGAGAAGGCCAGGTATTCATGCCCATAAGGTTGTCCCTGAAAGTAAGTACAATGGACACATCAGGAGCTTGTCTTTTGAAGACTCTGAATGTATTTTAAGATGTTTGTGCTTGAAGGCATATCTGCAGATGCAGAAGGACATGTTTAGTGAGCATGTTTTGTGATGGTCAGTGGCATAGCGGTTAAGTTACTTGACTGCAAATTTAGACACCTGGGCTAAAAATCCAGAGACATGAGTTCAAAAGCCACCACAAAAACTGAGCGGATTTTAATGCAGTTACTTAAATAATTTGGAATACAAATTTAATACTGGAAACGGTGACCAATAAACTCATGTTTTGTTGTAAAGTCCCATTTCTGACTCCAGTTTTAAACTTGCAGGAAAGCAGTCATCCTTACCTAATCTTGCCTATACCAGATCTATGACAGTATGGTTGAGCCTTCAGATCCCTCTGAAATGGCCTGTCAAACCTCTCTGTTGTGCCATTGCTGCAAGTTCCATGTGGAGAGCAGAGATTCAAGATGGTGAATTTCAACCACCTCTCAAGGGCAATTAGGCAACAGGCATCAAATGCTGATCCATGAGGGAATGCGTACAATACTAAGTTGATCCAGCCACAATCTCGAAAATGTTCCAATGATGTTATTATTGAATAGAAAAGGAATATATCAGATTTTATCTATAAAAGTAGAGAATGAGTGCCAGGATAGAAACAACAGACATATAGTAAGCACTAATTGTGATTGTTATCCAATAACCACTGATGAATGCTCACACCTATGCTTTGATTGTTGACATAAAATTATGGACCATGTTTTGCTTTTTCCATAGCTGCTGCTCACCTGCTGAGTATTTCCAGTGTCTTTTTATCACTTTCACTTTTCTACCATTCGAAATTAGATTGCATGCAGTAAAATGACTTGTTAATTTCAGTATTAAATCCTCTTGTGTCCTCTCGGGTTAGAGGCATTGTCTCACTGTACTGGAGCCCCCTTCAGGCAATCTTCATTCCTGGATAAACCAGAAACAAATGGAACTTCATTGGTCAAAGGGCAACTGTGAAATTGAGTAAATAATTCACAGCCCACACTATAAAACAATTCTGCTTAGCTACTTTATTGTCTCATTTTTATTATTTATCTCCCCTTTTTTTGCTTTTATTGTAGGCTTGGTCCCCACTATTCTTTTTGTAAAACAATCTGCTAAAATGATATTCAAATTAAAAATAGTCATTTGGAATCTGCTACTACCAAAGCAACTAAACAAGGAGAGTTTTAGAGACCAGTATAAAATAGAATAGAACATGGAAATGAAATGGTATTTATCCTTGAATAATCACAAAAATAAGCAATTTTTCAGAAGTGGTTATTAACCTCTTTGAACTATGAGTGGTTTAAATGACAATGGAGTATTTTCGATCCAATTCCACATTTATTTGTAAAAGAAATGCCTGACCTATGTGGCCATGCAAATTCTATGTAACAGGTCCAGAAAGTTATTAAGGCACAAATCTTGCATAGCAGAATTTAATAAGGGTCTGTTACAACTTGTGCCATGAAAAAATTATTTATCAATGACTCTTCCGCTTTCCAAAAATGTTAGAAGGATATGTTGTCTATAATTTCTGCAGAACAACATTAAGTAAATAATTACAAATATTTCAAAGAATCATTGAGGAAGTTAGTATTGGGTTGTAGTGGCACATGTGGCACTTCTGACAACAAATTAAATTTTTGTAAGTTCCAACAACATAGTTCACTTACAGTGTCATCATTATGTTCTGGCTAATGAAGATTTTAGGCAGCCATCAACATTTTTGGAGTATATCTTGGAAAGGACTGAACAGTGTTGTTTGAAATTTTTAGTTTTGGCCAGACTGGTTTTAACTGTAATCATTCAATTATTTTTAAGCTCATTGAACTGTACTTAAATAATAATATTTAAAGTAACTCCAATTTCTCATGAGATGCACCATTTCCATTGGTTATCAGAGGTGTACTGCATTTGATAAAGCTGTTAGTCTGTAACTCATAGCATTACAATGGTGTATGAACAGTATAGTCAATGTGAACTTTACCTTCGATCATCTTTAATTGCACAAGAATGAGAAAATAAAATAAAGTGACATCCTTTGAAAATACCATAAGTTAAACTTTTCAGTGCATTTATCCAATTTAAGTGTTGGCTTGAGGAACTTTGCAAGCAAATCAGCTTTAATCTGAGTTATTTTAAACTACTCAATAAAAGATCTACATGCATCACCTTGCATATGTTTGCACATATATTGCATTTTGTAAAACCCATTATAATTCAGAAGAAATACTTGAGTTTTCTTATAGTTTGTTTTCCATGCTTTTTTTTTTATAATTCTCATTTTTAGGCAAGGTCAAGAAAATAATACTTGGCTGTGTCGCAGGCTGCCTTTGCATATTATTACACACATGACTGAACTTTCACTAAAGCTGGATAAGCAGGCAGTTATTCACTGATTTAATCGTTTTTAAGCTTGAAATCCCTGAAGCATACAAATAGTCTTCTCTGCATTGCCATCAAAATACTGTAAAATGTTTCTTTAACTAATTAGCTCATAAACCAAGGATTTTGTTTTAACTAGCACATTCATGTGCTAGGTGTCTTCAAAGTTGTTGGTAATGTTTAATACAGAAAAGGATGTATATAATATAAAGCAAATAATAGTTTCCAATGCAAGTTATGTGATTCAACTGAAAGGATGATGAACTTTAATAATGTTTTTTACTGTCATAGTATACACATCAGATAGTGTTGCTGGAAGTACTGGTTAAGATTCGATGGATGTTTTCATATGTTGACTTGGCTCATTGATACATGTCTAGAAATACTGAATGCATTTGCCTGAAATTATTTTGTCATTTATTATAAATAAAGAGTTAGCCAATTTGACAGCATAAAATCTCAACAACTCTTCGCTACTTGTTTTTTTCTCTCAGTAAACCAGATCCCAGGCATAAATCTACTAATTAAAGTCCATCGCAAAGAGACTGACCTGAATCAAATTTTACCTAACAGTTTGACTCAGACCTAATCTCTTATCAGGCATATCATAGTGGAACCATGTTAATCTCAAAGAAATCTCCTTTAGTAAACTTCAAGGAAGGTATTGCTATTAGGTATTCAGTATATACAAACTTGTGATCTTCCTTGGGTTTGGGATGGTATTGGAACTCCTTACAGACAGTGTATTTGTAGTATGTTTCAACATGAAAGCTGAAGGCTTTGAGTCCACTCTAGACCTAAATGTAGATTAACAATCGACAGGAATTTCAGGGGAACATCAGCTGGGTCTCCTACATTCAGCAAGCACTCCAGGACAACTGCTAGGCTTAACGACTTTTCTCTCTTATGTTTTCTCAGCAGTTGTGAGCTGGTATCCAGCAGAAGTGTGGTAAGTGGGATAGATGAGATTGAAGGCCCTGTCAACCCAATGGAGTGGAACCTGTGGTTGAGGAGAACAGGAAGACCCTTCTGAACGCCTCTGAAATGAAAGGTGAAATTGGGTCTGAATTGACTGAGCTGGGAAAACAGGAATAGACTCCACTGCTCTCACAGCTGTCTCTCCCTCACAGTTCCACATGCACTTTCTCCATGACCTCATCTTCTCCTTCACCATTCTTTTCATTCAACAGATCACCCCCTGTCATTTCTGCACCTCCATGTTAATGCCTTTGTCAAACATACTTTACCTTCCTTTCCTTTTTCAACATTTGGGACCATTCCCTTTGTGACACCAGATCCATTCTTCAAGCACCACCATAGATTTACGCCTTTCTGTTACATCATCCCATGCAGGCACAGGAGGCAGGCAGAGACCCTTTCACCTCCCAAATTGGAGGCCCATAAACATTTCTTCCAAGTGGGGTTACGTTGCCCTCAGATTAATATTCTGCATTCACTGCTCATGATCTGGCATTATCTGGAGATGAAATGGAGACTGGCTGGTCACTTTGCAAAGCTCCTCCCTTCAGTCTGAAAGCATGATGCCGAGCTTCTCATGTGTTGTCATTTTAACTCGTCATCCCACTCTCACGATGATCTCTCCACAGTCTCCAACACCAAATCAGAGAAGCTCAACAGAATTTCCTGGAACAGCAGATCATCTTTCAATTTGACACTTTACAACCTTCAGTATTCTATACTGATTTTCAGTCACTTCAGATCATAACCACTCTCTCTATTTTTTTTCAGAGAGTAATTGCTGATACTTCTGTTGCTACTTTGTTCGAGTTATTATGTGTTTGGTGTACTTCACATGCCATCAAGTAATAGGAGGGAGATAGGAGAGCAGATTATCAATGAAATTATTGAGAGTTGAATGAACTACAGTGAAGTAATAAAATGAGACTTTAAAGTATGCAGTATTGAGTGAGACAGTTGTTAAGGGTAAAGAGAGGAAGTGTACTCGGGAGAGATTTTATGCTTAGTTTTCATGACCAACAAAGAAGGTGCCATTGTTGAACCTAATGGTTGGGAATGGTATGAATCATATGGAGAACATCATAGCATAGGAGGTTTAGAATCGTTATGGAGAATGAGCAGCAATCTTTCTAGCGATGTGAGCAATCCTTCTAGCAATCTGAAATAAAAGCACTTAATTGAAAGAAGACTAATTTCAACAACTGGCCTGGATACATTTGAGGCAAAGACCAGCAGATAGAAAATGAGTCTTATAAAGAGAAGAACTTGCATTCAACCTCAAAAAGATGAAAAAGAGAGTAACCAGACAAAGCTCCTTGAGTGATAAAAGAGCCAGCAAATAAGATGAATAAGCAAAAAAGCAAAGAGCTTGAAAGTAGAATGGAATTAATATGATTATTGAAAACGCAGAGTTATTGAATATATTTGAAACTGTGATATACTTTTAGAATTTAAGGCAGTCAAGGATTATAGGACCAGGCAAAAAAGTGGAGTTGAGGTCCAGATCAAATCAAACCTGGCCTTAATGACTGGCACAATTGGCTCCAGGGACGATCTGGCTTAATTCTGCTCCTATGTCTCATGGTGTGTTCTTAAATTCACATTAACGTAGCGCAGGAGCAATGAGACTGATCAGGGACCAAAGTGGAGACCTATTAGTAGAGGCAGGAAGACATGATTGAGCAAGCAAATAAATATTTCTTCATTTGATGCTTACTGAGGAAAAGGAATTTACAATACCAATAATAAGCAAGAAAGTTGCCGGGATGCTGGATGGGATCAAAATAGAAAGGAAACATGAGACAGGCCGGCAATACCTAAAGTGGATAAATAGCCCACTCAAGATGAGATAAATCCTAAGTTGCTGAGGAAAGCAAGGACGCAAATGATGGAGCATTCCAATCCTTCTTAGATACGGCAGAGGTGCCAGATACTGGAATGACTGCAAATGTTCTATCCTTGTTCATGAAAGGATAAACTTGACAATTAGACAACATTTAGTTTAATGTTGCTTTCCATGTTACTCTTAGAAATAGAAATGGAGATAAGCAAGAAATATAGCAGAGAGCCATCACAGATTTGTTAATTATGTTTGACTAACTTTATTGCGTTCTTTGAAGTAAGAAAAAGAGAAAATGGAAATGGAGCTATTGTGTACATGGATGATAAACAAGTAATAGAAGCATAGATTCATATGGCATAGAAACAGGCCCTTCAGTCCACCATGGCCATGCCAACCATCAATTACCTATTGATAATAATCCCATTTAGTTGGACTTGGTCTGTAGCCTTCTCTGCCTTGGAATCCAAGTTCTCACCTGGACATTACTTAACTGTTGTGAGGTTCACTGCTTCCACCACTCACTCAAGGCAGAGTGTTCAACAACCCCCTGGGTGAACAATTCCTCATTAGATTCTCTCTTAACCTCTTCCCTCTGACCATAAACCTATGTCCCCTGGTTTTTGAAACCTCTGTGATGGTCCCCTCTCAGCCTGCCCTGCTCCAAGGAAAATAAACCCAGCCTATCCACTCTGTCCCAGGCAACATCCTGGTAAATGACGAAGTAACATCTTTTCAGTATGTTAGCAAAATAAACACAGAACATAGAACAGTACACACAGGAACAGGCCCTTCAGCTCACAATGTCTGTGCTGACCATGATGCCAGTCCAATCTAATCCCATCTGCCTGCACTTGGTACATATCCCTCCATTCCCTGCCTCTCCATGTGCCTGTCTACGTGCCTCTTAAACATTTCTATTGTAACTGCTTCCACCACTTACCCTGGCTGCATGTTCCAGGCAACTACCATTTTCTGTGTTTCTAAAAAAAAAATTGCTGGATAAGTCTCCTTTAAACTTTTCTCCTTTCACCTTAAAGCTATGTCCTCTAGTAATTGACATAAAATCCTCAGGATAAAGAGGGGAGAAGCAAGCTAGATGGGAAATTGTCTGAGAGTTGTGGTGAATGGCTATTTTCCAGACAGTGGGGACATTTTAAGTGGAATTTTTCACTGTTCACTACTTGGGACTTGCATTATTTTTGGGCATGGGCTTGGGGAAGAGACAACAGCTTCAAGGTATGTAGACAGTCTGATAGTATGGACTTTAGTTGGATATAAACAGGCCAATGAAATATTGGGGGAAACACCAGATGAAATTTGATATCTTTTAGGAAGAAGACTGAGGAGAGAGAATGTGTCTTTTTAAAGAGACTGAAATAAGGAAGTAGTGGAGAAATTAAACAAATATTTTGGTATTCACAGAAGAAACAAACACATTTCAAAGGAAATAGATCTAGGGGTAATGAGGAGCTGAAAGAAATGACCAATGGAAAAAAGTAGTATTGGAGAAATTCATGAGATAAGAGCTGATCAACAGTCAGGACCTGACAACCTACTTTCCAAGATTTTGAAGGGGTGCCAATGGAGATAATGGATACACCGGTTGACATCTCCCAAAATTCCCAAATGGTTCCTGAAAGATTGGAAGATGACAAGTGTAACCCTACTATTTAAGGAAGAATGGAGAGAGATAACAGGGAATATCAGCAGTGGGGGGAAGTGTGAGAATCTATTATTAAGGAAGAGGTAATGGGGTAATTAAAAATAAATATTTCATTGAAGAGTCACCGTGGGTTTATGAACAGGGAGTCATAACCAAGGAACCAAGGAACCGAGAACTGTGAAATGCCCTGGAATTTTACGTGTTAGGTCTTGGATCGCAGGGATTTGGATGACCTCAAGCTTATGGAGGTTAAGAAAGACTATCCAGATATGTGTTGGATTAGTCAAGACTATAGATTGATGAAGCCTTGGATGAAAGATTCAGCACCAGGTGAACCAAGGCTGAGGAGCATTTGGCTAATATTGGGTAGTGTGATGTAGAATGTCGTAATATATATGAGATCTGTAAATTAGCTGTGGGCCGAGGTGACACCGAGACTGTGAATAGCCTGGTTTAGCTTCACTCTAAGGTCATGGGGAGGGATGGTGCTGGAGGCTGGACAAAGACTTTAGAGAAAGGGCTATATCTTTTAGAATGTTCAAAAATGATCTTCCTTTGCAGGTCAAATAGCTCATCAGCTGAGTGATAAATGACATCAAGTAGTGAGTATGTCAAGTTCAGTTGCACTGTTTCATTTGCCTTGCACGTTGTGCTCCCAACCCATATTGAAGTATTAGCATTGTGATTCATTGCTGTCATGTTATATCTCATGAAGCACTTGACTGTCAGACCTATTTTGCTGGTCCCTGTGCCTGCTGATAATGTAAATGATTCTGTTTCCTCGAGCACCTTTGCCCTAAATTTACTTAGCTTTGACTTGAGGTTGGCTTGCTCTACCTAATCATTCCTGTCTGATTTCTCCACGACCTACCTTGGCTAAACCACAGCTGTTGTGATATTTTATCAACAAGTCAAGTTCCTCTCACCAATTCCTCTGGCTCTTTCTCCTTCTTTTAGTAATTTGAGTTAATTTTTTTTAGGATCTGAACTTCACTGGTAATGTCAGCATTTATCACCCATCCTGAAGTGTCCTTGAGAATATGGTGGAGAACCACTTTGAGCTGTTGCAATCCTTCTGGTGTTGTTTGGTAGGGAGTTCTAGGAGTTAGACCCAATGATGTTGAAGAATTGGTGACTCAATTCCAGTTCAGGATGGTGTGTGACCTGGAGGGGAACCTGCAGGTAGTGATGCTCCCTTGAGTCTATTGTTTTGTTTCTGTAGGCGGCAGAGGTTGTGGGTTTGAGAAATGTTCTTGGTGCAGTCTATGCAAATAAATGCAATGCATTTCAGAGATGGTACACCTTGCAATGACTGCATGCCAGTGGTGGAAAGAATGACTGTTTAGTGTAGTGGATGAGGTCCCAATCAATTGATCTGCACTCATCCAGGCAAGTAGATAGTATTCTATCATGTTCCTGACATGGCTTGTAGATAGTGGAGAAGTGCAAGAAGGTGAGTTACTTGCCGCAGCATATTTAGACTCATGTAGTGATTATGTAGCTGGTCTGTTTCTTTTATTTCCTTTGATTTTTTTTTCTGCCTATCACATCACTAAACCCAGTACCTAGTTTTCCCCAGAGATATCTTATCAGCTAACAGCTTCAACAGGTAGAAGAAGTTTAAAGAAGTTTTGTCATTATTTGTTCAACTATCTGTGTTATTTCCCCATTTCTTGTTACCTGTCAAGATGAACACCCATCCAATAAAGTGGCTTTCTACCCTAACCCTCCAAGAGGTTTCTCACACAACTTCAACAAGTAATCTTGTCCAGTGGACACACATTCTGCTTTCTTACCTCATTAATACTAAACTGGGATGACCAGTTCCTCATATTGCTCCATCCCAGCCCATTCCCTTAGAACATAGAACAATACAGCAAGAAACAGGCCTTTTGGCCGACCCCATGCCTTCATTCTGAAATTATCTTCTCACATTTAAAATCACCTGTATCTAATTCCTCCTCAGCACTTTTGTCCTTCCAAGCTAACTCCCTGGACTGAAAAAATTATTATGCAACGGAGTTGTCATGTTTCTATCTGCCCATGCCTTGTGTGCTTTGGTAACTCACCTTGCAGACTTTGACACACACTGACGCACAATGGCTGCTGGGTGTGATTCAGTGACGTCAGTCAGTGTGCAGAGGCTGATTGATGCCACCACTTGACATCAATCACCAATGCACCATTTCACTCTTTGCTGTGTCAAAACTATCACAATTGGAATAAAACATTCAAGAATTACAAATTATTCCACATTTATAACACAAAATGCATAATTATTTTGAAAACATTACTGTATAACAAAATAACTTTGGTTTAAAAAATGGAACCTGGCTTCTCCTTAACCCCCCAAACCTTTGCCCTGTCATTCACATTGAAACCAATGGGGTATTGGATCATGTGCCAAGGGTGGGCTCTGTCATTGGATTCCATGCCAACCCAATGACAGAGTGAACTGACAAATTCGACTGGACTTCAGCATTTGACAGCGCTTGTGCAGGAGTCCATGGCTGACTGCAACTTTAGTTTCTGAATGCATGGGGGTGTGGGGTGAGTTCAGGATCACTCACGATAGTCAGCACGATCTGACCCAATACTTTGAAAGAACATATTTCAAACGACTGAACCAAACTGAGAAAGAGATAAGCAAAAGCAGATTGTAGGAAGGAGGCCAAGTGACATGGAGATGATAACTTGGCACTCACTGTGTCTTTTTTACTTTTCCCTTTTGCTTTACAGCCACACAGCTGTTTCCTTTGCCACTGTCACATTATCTTCTCTGTCAGCTTAAGTACTTTAATACTTTGATCATGATTTCTGGCTGTGCAGTTCCCCCATACACAAAATAAATAGGATTCAATTTGCTTGTCCAAATTTGATCCAAAAGACAGTGTAATTGATTATGGCAGCATTGTGCACATGCTTTGTATGAAGAGGTGGTGGTTATCTGAAGCTACTTGGAACAAATAAATTATCATTTTCTATATAAAGGTTAGATATAGTGAATTGGCTTTTGTCACCTTGAAAATGTCTTTGTGGTTTAAACAAATCTGCCTGTGACCTGCAGGATTTGTTTAATCCCATTTTTAGTTTCTATACAATTTGGTTAACAATTTGATTTTTTTGTGTTAGAAGTTAATAACTCCAACATACTGTGCTTCATCATAATGCATGGATGGAAGGGACAGAAGTTAATATCAATGCCTTCGGATACTTAAGTCCCAAAATGTTTCAAAGCAACAAAAGATGTACTGTGGTGATGTGCACAGAGTTTAAGAGCCTCTGCAGAAAAATATGGAGATTGTTTGTGCAGAGAAGGGGTTATTGCAAGACAGATCTAGGTAAGAGTTTTCGTGAAATGTCCTTAGAAACGCTTGTCTGGAAATTGGACTACATGACACCTAGATTTTGTACAAAATACAACCCAATTTCATTTTCAACTTCAATGAAAAAGAGTTGCTCATTGGTCACTTATGCAGAAGCAGACTTTTGTTTCTATGGAATCTGCTTCAACTTAAAGGGGATCTG
>JARFYF010000017.1:32580271-32593503 GCA_030265395.1 Rhina ancylostomus | reverse complement strand
GCCTATCCTCACTGATTGCGGTCTGTTGGTTAGAAAGTCAAGGATCCAGTTACAGAGGGAGGTGTTGAGTCCCAGGTATCGGAGTTTGGTGACAAGTTTGCTTGGGATTATTGTATTGAACACAGAGCTGTAGTCAATAAACAATAGTCTAATATAGGTGTCTTTACTCTCCTGATGCTCCAGAGATAAGTGTAGGGCCAGGGAGATGGCATGTGCTATAGACCTGTTTCAGTGATAGGTGAATTGCAGTAGGTCAAGATTGTCTAGGAGGCTGGAGTTGATGCGTGACATAAATGTGTGCTTGAAGGTCAGCATGGACCCCAGTGCATCATAGGGCCAATTTTTGTGTTGCTTGACCCCACATCTCTGTGGTGTGCCAAAATTTTACAAGAGAAAGGAAAGGGCTCAGGTCTCAAAAATTTAATTGCGACTCAGACAACTGGAATGGTGCAGGCTATTCACTGATGACATAGATGGGTCTCCACTGATAACCCACATGATGAGCAACGCAAGTACAAATCTACCTAATAATGTACAGTAACCACCTAGACTCCCATGTGGCATTTGCTTGCAAAAATGTTTGCTGCACCGTTTTCATACACTGCTTTCTCATTATTTTTCATTCTACTGCTGAAATGATATTAAAGTGCATTTAACTTTCATCTTTCAGAGGAGTTCACAACTCCCTTGCTGGATGTGCCACCTTTGTTTAGAAATCCTATCATTGTTGGTTACAGAAGGCTTTATGTAATGGATTTAGAATGCGACTTACCAGAGAAACTAACAAGAATGACAACCTGATTCATCAGGAGCAATAATCAAACTCTCCATCCTGGATTAGCTTAGTCAGTATCAAAGAACCATTAAGTGTTAGAAGTAGCCCTGAATCACAGCTATGAATTTCCCAAGGATCCATGAATTTCTTTAGATCTATACAATCAAAAGTAACTAAAAAATCAATTAATCCAACTACATTTCATCAAAACATTGACCTGTGAGAGAGATCATTTTACTTTGCATTTCAAAACTTGGAAGATGAAGAATCAATTTTTTGGTCTTTTGTATTGAACTCCCTCTTGTATGTATGTAATAAAGTCTGCTCACACTTTTCTTTTTATAATAGTATTTAACTTCATAATAGCTTCTTATTCTTTTTATTTTATACTTAGGATGTAGTATAAACAGTTCCCATAAATATACTGTATGTGTACACATTTTGATGGGCAATACAAATGTAACTTAAAGCATTTGTAACATTGGAAGATAAGCACATGAGACAACTCATTTGGCTTACACATAAGAGTAATGGAAATTAGAATGATATAAGACTAATTTTTGAAATATTCTAGCCTGGAAATATGAAGAACAGTTACAAATGTGTCAAATAGGAATAATAGAAGTCCAGGAAATGAACATAAGTATGTAATAGAAAATCAAAAAAATTGCAGATGCTGGAAGTCAATAACAAAAACAAAAAATGCTGTAACTAATCAGCAGGTCAGGCCACATCCACCAGAAAATGTTGGAAATGCTGGAATACAGTTCTGACGAAGGATCTCTGACCTGAAACATTGGCTCTGTTTCTCTTCCCACATGCTGGGTATTTTTGTTTTAGTGCATAACAGCAGCTGTTGAAGTTGTATATACCTTAGGATATTTTGTTTTACTACTACATGGAAACGTGAGCTTTGCCTTGGTCAACAACATACTTTCAAACCTAATGTCATATTTTAGAGTTCTGAGAAATCCCCACAAGTAGAGCTTCCAATTGCCTGATGTGGAGTGTGTACACTCTCTGCAGCACAACCCCCCCCCCCACCCGGCTAAAACTAAAGACACTGGTTGCCAAGGACTAGAAAATTCAAAAAAAAAGTGCAGAAGTGTACAATAGAATTTTTTTTGGAGTACATCCAGGAACACAGAAAACAAGAAAGAGCACTCTTGCACCAAGCTGCTTGTCTGGAATTGAACTCTACATCTGCTCTACATCAAAGATCAGCTGCTCCACACACTTTGCCTCTTTTAGGGGCATTTCCATAATTCCTCCTAATATCTACCTTAAGGAAATAATTTAACCCCAAGGTCAGCTTCACAATGTTGCAGTCATAGGAGAAGACTTTGGAAGTTATTGGACCAATATTGCTATGTTTATCAAGGAAAGCTTAAATCAGTTGACCTTCAGAAGGGAAAGTTCACTGAGAAATTTTTTTTTTTTTGCGAAGGTATGTAATCCCTTTTAGATGTTCTGGAGCAATAAGGATCCAGGAGGTGAGGTGAAGGGAGCTCATGGATTGAGAAGGAGAAGATGGCAGCAAATGCTTCTAAGTATTCCAGACAACCCATGGAAGTCTTCAGTCATATTAGTCAATCATTTCTGTACCTCTATATAAGTTAATAGATATCTGTTGGATAGCCATTGCAGTTTATACCATAACATAATGATCCAGTGAAGCATGAACAAATTTTTTGCATTGCTTTATTACTGCACATGGGAGCTCATATTTAAGCACCCATTCAACTGCAACAACAGGCATGACTTAATTCCTATAATATCCATCTTGCTGCCGTGCCATTCATTGTACTCATGCATGTTCTCCTGGAAGTTGCCTTTGGTTCTGTTGGTCTTTCCTATTCCTGGTTCTGAATTGGAGGGAAACAACTGGAACATTGCACGGTGTAATGAATTGATGTGTGCAAACAGTATACAAGACAAGTTTTTCACCGTACCTCAGTACAAGTGACAATAATAGACCAATACCAATACATTGAAAGGAAAAGCCTATGGTGACCCACTCCAACATCCGAGGACAGATGAAGAAAATGATGAGCAGCAGGAATAACAACTGTTCTTGATGGGATGGCTTGGTTCAGCTCAGGGAGATGCAGAGGTCTGACACAGTGTGGTAGAACCTTCCAGCCTCTTTCTGGCACTTCCAGCTGCCTAATCCTAGTACCTGTTAGACAATTAGCATGCAGAGTGATTTTGAGTGGATCAGGAAGAAATATTTGTCAGATTGGGCCTTATGGTCTCATCGATGAGCCTGATTGGGTGGTCAATCATCACCTGGAGCCCAGAGTGCTGCAGACATGACTGGGTCAGTTTATTAAGTTTCATTTCTCCTGCAGAAGATCGATTCAATTCCACTTTCCTATTGTAAGACATCTCGTTTCAGAGACTATTTGACTCAATGAAATAGCCCTTACATTTATGTATCTGCAAATTCTTCATAGAAGGATGTTTATGCTGTGTTAGTAGGATATCGATGTGTTGAGTAAGTGGCCAAAAATGGCAAATGGGGTTTAATGTGGGGATGTGCATGGTCATGCACTTCAATCTAAAGTCCGATTATTTTTTAAGTAGGGAGAGATTGCAAATGTGCTACATTCAGAGTGATCTAGGTGTTCTATGCATGAATTGCAAAAAGTCAGCAGGAAGGAGCAACAGGTAGTTAGGAAGGCAAATAATATATTGGCCTACATTGGGAGGAGAGGTGGAGTTTGTTACAATAGTACAGGATGTTGTTGAGGCTGCACCTGGAGTACTGAGTACGATTTTGGATAGACGAGTCTTGGAGACAGTCCAGAGGAGATTCACTAAACTAATTCCCAGGATGAGGGAATTGCTTGATCATGTTTAGCTCAGGAAGTTCGATCGGTATTCCTTGGAGTTTAAGTAAGGGTGATATTACTGAAATGTATAAGATTCTAAGTGGGTATGACAGGGTATACGCTGAGGTTTCCATGAGTGGGAGAGTGACGAACGAGGGACAAAGTTACAAGAGAAATGGGTGATCATTTCAAACTGAGGTGTGCTGGAATTTCTTCTCCAGAAAGTGATGGATCTCTGGAATTTTCTACCCAAGAGGGTTGTTGGGGCTAGATCTTTTGATGATATTTAAGAAGGAGGGAGATAAATAAAGAAAGATCAGGGAATTGAGGAACATGGGGATCCATCATGGAGGAAGAGTTGAGGCCTGGGACAGATCATATTGAATGGCAGGGTAAGATTGAGGGACCAGGTGCCCTACTCCTGGTCCTGTTTTCTTGTGTTTTATAAGAAAGAAACAGAAATTATTACCTAGATATTGGATTGCCCAGCTCCTTGCTTTTGTTGGCAATGTGATTACATTTCAATAAAAAATAAATGTAATGGAAAAAGGAGACATTGCAGGTTGCATAGATTATGATTTTCCTTCTGAATTGTTAACCTGACAATGCTAATGCCTGGATGAGTCCAGGTATACACACTGGCAACCAACGTCAAGCAATACCTGCTTGGTTGCCACTGGAGAGATTTTCATTTGCTTGCGTGTGGCCCACGGCCACTGGCAAGGCTCTTAGTACAAATAAGGCTCAGATACATATGTATCTGAAGCAGAATTGAATAAGGAAATTGGGGAGAATCCCACCTTTCTCATTAAATTTCCTGCAGAACAAACCAAGCAACACACAATTTGACTTGGACTTTTGCCTTGGACAATATAACAATCTCACACTTCCCGCACAACTGAACTTAAAAGATAGTGAGTAGGTTTCATGCATTAATGGTAAACATACAAATTCAGGGAGGAAGTGCAATAAAGCTCTTCTAGTGGGTTTCCTGATGACACTTTTAAAAGGAAGAAATATTTAAATTTGGAAGATGCAACTTGTGACATCTTGCCAAAATGCCACAACATCCTCTTGTGATCATTGATTTGCATTGTTGCCATGTATTTTGCATTGATTTTAACGAGCTGTGATTTTTCACATCTAAGTTGCAAGTGTGTTAAGAATAGTTAATGCACAACTTTGCAGAGTGAAAGCATCACTCGATAAGAATGAGATGATGTAGGTCTCTTTTCTAAAGAGGAAAAACTCATAACAATTTAAAAAGATATTCCAGGAATGTGGAAACTTTGTATAGGAACCGGCAGTCTGAATAAATTGGAGAAAATTCAAGTGTGATTTTAAAAAAAAGTGCTGAGGGAAATCGCCACGGAAGAGATAAGTAGCTGAAGAGAAGAAATATCTTACAAGGGCTACAGAGTAAAATTCCTTTGGAGTGGAGACTCCCATGGAAGAGTATCCCAAAGAAGAAGCAGGAAAATGTCCGGGGTGGAAAGAGACAGAGAGGCAACCCAAAAGGACAGGGTAACAGAGGACATAACAAGAGAAGCCATAAGAGGTAGCTGGAAGAGAAGTGGTGCTGAGAGAAAGGCACAATCATTGATTTGCTTCTACAAGTCCAATGAGAAAGCAGGGTACAGTGTAAACCCTACCTGAGGAGAAGGCAAGGTATGGAGGGAAAGAATAGAATTGTCACCAGCCCATTAAGTTATGTCTGATTTTTTTTTTGGAGAAGCAGAAGTGTCCTTCCCAGCCCAAAGGAGGAATTCTTTGAACCCATCCTGCCCAGTGGGATGAGGAGGTAATTGATTCCATATATGCTTGCTGAGTGGTTTCTAGAATGTGCAGATTTCCATTATTTCCCACCCAGAGTCGATAACTTTGCAGAGTTGCACTTAGACAGGGCCTGGGAATTGATATCGCTTAAGGAATTAAAACTCACCCAACAGTGAGTTTTGAACTATCATGATAACTGAGTCATACAATAATGCCCTACACTTAAAACTGGATGTGTATATTTTTGTAATAATTGTCTTCCAAAACTGCTTTTATTTTGACATGGAATTTGTGTCACAAATGATGGACTGTTGCCATGTTTTTCAGCTTCCTGCTTCTTAGGCTGAGCTGGGTCAACAACATGTTTGGACTTGCGGGAAAGGTTTGATAAGAAATTTTCAAGATTTAATGTTCTAATCACAATGAAAATAAATAGTACAGTTTAACCTACTTCTTACTATTTCTTTTTGCCAACAATATAAAAGAATCTAATGAGCCCTCAACTTTCTGTTTCTGCCCTATCTTGTGCCAATGACATAAACAAAATTATTTAAGCACAATGTAAGCAGCTTCCCTGTTGAAATTATCAAAACAATTCATTTGGCTTTGGGCTGATATCTACACAAACACCCAAAGGCCCAAAAGAGCAATGGCCTAACATCAGAAAGACTGATTTGAAACCCAGGAAATAAGACCAGGCTTTGAAAGAATGAATGTTAATCCACACTGAAGCCTGAAGTAAACATGAGACCAATTCACTCTCAATGTGCTTGGTGACATGTAAATCCACACTGAACTGATTTATTTTAAATGGTGTTCCTCTGTCATGTAAAAAGCTAAATTCTTATGCCTCAAAAGCACAAATTAAAAAATGATAATGAGCACTGTCTAGATAATTTATGATATTTGAAAGATGCTGGGGATTTATCACATGAAATATGTTTGAAGAGATAAATTGGTGCATTTCACTCCTGTAAGTGAAAATTCTCCACCAACACATTTGCAATTATAACAAAATAAAATGCATGCAAGAGTGTCAGAGTGGTTATGATGGCAAGCTTGTGAGTAGTTCTGGCCATCTATTGCCAGATACATTATTGATCTATATATTTAGTACAAATTGTGAACATGTGCTGTTTTATTTTGATCATTCTTATGAACAATGATAGAATATCACATTTTTAATGTGAAAATCTACATTTTCGAGAACTATCTCTGCTGTATATTTTCCAAAGTAAATGCTCCTTGCACCTGATGTAACTGTGTAACCTCCAATGAGATACAAAGAACTACTTTTAGTTCTGTACACTTTCTGCACAGTGTATATCAACAGCTAACAATGATACCAATAAACATATACATTATGTGCAATGAAGCTCCTCATTAATCACAGGAATAGTTCTTTTTTAAATATTTGATGGTAAAGGCAGTGAACCAGTCAGCTTCATTTGATCTGACACAGGAAGTAAACAACCCTCCTTGTGGACTGAAAATCGATAAAAACAATGAGTGTGTGGACTATTATCTGCTTATGTTTCACAAATAAAACATTGATGTTCCCTTTAAAGGTAGCCATCGTTCATCCTGCAGGTTTCATGGACAATAACAGTTCAGCAGTAATTTCTAGTGGGGAAGATATATGATGTTGTAAATATTTAAAATCAAATTTGGAATAAGGCAGAGATGAATGTGGTAGATTACCGACTGCTGTAGGCCACATATACTGCAACATTTCTTTGGACTGCACTGTTCTTGTTTCAAATCTTAGGACACTTTTCAAAATAGTTTTTCACTTTGCAATGATGTGAACTTATGACAAATTGAGCAGTTATACTTGTCAAATATTGAAAAATATATCAGTCATAATGAATTAAAATGCAAAGAGCAAGTCAATTTCATAAGCCAATCCATTACTGGGATTATCAGTGGATTGTGAACAATTAATGAAAATGGAAAATGCTTCATCCTGACTTTATAGTTTCAATCGCCATCAAGAATAGCAGTCCCTTGTCAGTTAATTAGGTTTTATTATTGGGATTCAAGGGTTCCTAAAAGAAACCATTTTCAATAGATAATTGTGCAAAATTAAAAATAAACCAAGCAGAAACAAAAGGATTTCCATGTTCTGATGAAGGTGAAAGCCAAATTTAAATATGTGCGGTGGGTTCTGGTGTTCCTGAAGGTGACGCTTGCAAGTTGGCTGATAGATTTATTAAAGATGGTGACCATGAGCGATCTTACTAAGTTCCCCAATGGATGACTGACTATAATGAGCAACAATTGGTATGTCTCTCAGGCCTCACTGGCAAAGATGAAGAGATAACAATAGTTATCCACAGATATGTCCCTGCCCTACTGACTGCTGCTATAGAACAGATAGCCTAACATTTCTGCAGCCTATAATCATAAGAGTATTATGCTGGAGCTTGGCACAATGCCTACCTCCAGCAGTGATAGAAGCTATGAAAGGTAAACTCAATAATCCATGATTCCATAAATCCCAAACCTAACACATACCAGGAGGTAAGGTACAAACTGACATGATTCCCACTGAGTGAGACCCGGTGAGCAGGAGACCACCTTCATGCTGGAGGCTAAAGCTGGCTACCAAACATGCAGAAACAATATGTGTGCAGTAGGAGTCCTCAGCTCGGGACCAGAAAAGTGCAATCTCTGACACTTGGCTAAATTGGAACAAGGAGACCTACACATTCCTTGTGGGGAAAGGAGGATTGGAAATGCTCATTTCTTCCCTGACAGAAAAAAAAATCAAAAATACTTTGAATCTCTCCAGGCCCTGGGTCCGCAACAGTTCTCTCTGTTAGGCTCAGATTTATAATAATAGTTGGGTTCTGGTGACCCCTTGTTTCAGGAATCCTCGTCCTCCAAACTAACCAAACAGCAATTTTAGGCATTGAAGGGGAACCACTTCGGACATGGGTAAAGTATATAATGTTTAAACATTTTAAAAGAATGCAGTTAATTTTATAATAATTCAAACAAGCGGGAACACGTCAGAACTATATTCACTTTCGGGATGGCTTCAGAGCGGAGGGGTGATCAGACAGATTGCAGAAGCTGAGAAATGAAATCTGTAACCTGCATTTAAACTAAAACAGAAATAGCAGTAAAGATTGGAAAAGGGAATAGATTTATTGAATGAGGTCAAGGTTGCTTCTTAGAGCATGATGCCAGCAAGGGACACTGGAATGTTTGATTTAATTCTGAGTAATGAACCTGAACTAGTTAGCAATCTGATGGTAAGCAAATATCTTGGGAATATTAACGTTGCTTTACTTGATTTCACCATTTGGGAGCACAGAGAGGTGGATTAGAAAGCTCCTTATACCAGTCAACTTACAAAGTACAAAGATAAGGAAAGAACTAATTGCAGTAAGAGTGTGAGATGGTGAGAGCTGGTAAATCCATGAACCAACATGAATAAACAATATCGGAGACACAAGAGACTGCAGATGCTGGAATTGGAGCAAAAAATAAACAGCTGGAAGGACTCAGTGGGTCAAACAGCATCTGTGGAGGGATGGTCAATATCTCAGGTCAAGACCCTGTGTCAAGACCCTGCATCAATCCTGGGCACTGAACGTACTCTGGGTGAGTAACGTAAGTACTTATCACTGAGAGTGGGTGGGTACCACAACCATTGACCTGGTCCTTAAGAACATAAGTACTGGTTTGGGTTCATGGCAGATTGTAACTGAATGAAATAACCAAAATTTAACCTCATCCTCATCAATCTACCTGTGGCAGATGTATTTGTCCACAATGACATTAATAGAAATAGCCACCACAGGTTTCTTGTGGAGTTTCGTCTTCACACTGAGAACATCATCCATTGTGTCTTCTGGCTTGTCTAGATCCCAAAGTATAAATGAATATTAAAAAATTGCCAATATCATACAGAATTCTTAATGAGGGCAAATTCAATGTATGCCATCTGAAGATTCGTAAAAGCTGTCCTTGGGAACAGAGTAACCAATTAAAATAGTATAAGCTAATTAAGGATTGCCAGTAGTTTTGTAAAAACATAGGCAAGTAATAACATTCTGCCAGAATCATTGAGATGAATAGAGGATGATGAGTCATTTTTATGGCCCCAATTTTGTGGGGAAATGTCAGTAAGTCTGTTTGTAACTTTTGGCATTACCCCATTTAAATGCCAGCAGGTTTAGGATTTCTGCACATTCTTGCGTGAATGCCAAAGTGTTAAATTTCCTGACAGCTGTTCATTGGAGATTCTTTCACTGTGTCTCACTGGTGAGAGAGTGAAAAGTTGCAGAGGTTCACAAAGACTTATGTTGGGGGATCAATCCCAACACCCTGTGCTTGGACCTGAAGCTCCATTCTTTTGAATGGAGAGGAAAAGCTATGAGGGAACATGTTGACTCTTTATTTACATTGTTTATAGTTGACCAAGTTTATTTAAATGTTTTGATTGTTTTTCAAGTTATTAATTGTAATAATAATTACTTTTTAATTTTTAATTTTTTTTTGTTTTTCTGAATATCAAGAAAGTCCTTGTTTTTGGCAGCCAGTGTGAGTGGATTAACCAACTGTCAAACTTTTCTCAGCTTATTTGTGGAAGGGGTTCATTCTGGCCTGTTCATGTGACACTTGCCTTGCAGCAGACCCTGTAACCGCTCAGGGCCTTACCAATGAAGTGCAGAGTTGACATTGATCAACAGCCCAAAAAACTTGTATTTCACTGAGTTCTTGATCAATTTCTGAGCAAATAACAGATGTCTCCAGCCACAATGACTGGTGGAAGCCTGAGAGTATGGATAAGGGCTTGGTTATGGTGCAGGAAACAGAAGATCAGGAGAAAGGTCGCATTCTCCATCAGGTAATAGTGCTGATAACATATGTATTTTTTGATTGATTTTGACTGAGAATGTAGTGAGGACATTTTTTGCCATCCATTTAACAATTCTTCCATCCTTGGTTTGGTTTGCTACTGATGCTAAAGGCAGTTGTCTATTTTTCCATTAACTGTTTTAAATCTCAATTGCATCATTTTCTTGGTGTTCGTCCTGATATCTGATCCTTCATACAAAGAGAGTGCTCAGACCTGCTCAGGTATTCTGATTCCAGATATGGATTTTGAAGACCCATGATAATTCCATTATGAACCATATTTTGCTGATTTTTTTTGTCCCTTCGCTTTGACTCTAGAAGATAATGTAGTTTCCTGGCAATACTTCCATTCAGCAATATCCACAATGTTGGGAACAATTGTACCTAAATACGAAATCTCTTAATTATATTTTTTGGAACACTGTTGACAGCACAATGAATTGGCATGTATTGAAATCCCAGATCATTAAATTTTGTAAAGGTAAGGATAACAAAGAGAGGTAAGTGGCATTGAGGCCCAGAACTGAAGATTGCAAAAAATTTAAGAAGCTGAATACCCTCTGCCTATTCTTCAGCTCCTACCGACCAGATGTGGATTGCTCCCATGTGAGGTTATTTGTAGTCTCTGTAGACTCCTTAGTGTTGGTTCTTGCACAAGTAAATAAAAAGAGGTAAAGCCATTGACAAGTTATCCTTTAATGAAGCCAGCAACTCTCATCTAAACAGCCGTGTCTGATGCAATGTATCAATGTAATATGACATGGTGCAGTTGATTCTTAAAAGCACATTAAACTCAAATGCAATGCAATACTCTGCCCAGCATCGCACATTCAGATACATATACTGAGTTATCATAATGGAAGAACGGCAATATATTTCCATGGAAGGATGGTGTGTGATTTGGAGAGGAACCTGCATCGGACGGTTCTTCCAAGCAAGCATGCCAACATGTATCAGAGAGCAGCAATCGAATTCACACCTCAAATTCTCTTCCTCTGACTGCCTCCAGACATGCTGCAATTGGGAACCTGGTTCTTTACAACTTCCATTTCACTAAGCATGAAATTGGGACTGGGCTTAGATACAACAGCATCACTTGGCCACAGGTATTTATTGTGACAGACTGGTGCTTTCGTACTCAAACAGCTTTGCAAAGTCTGAGATATGTATTAATATTATTAACTGTTTGTTGTCAATTTGCCCACTTACTGACCTTGATCTAATATGAGCCAGAAATATCCACATTAATTAAATGAGTCTGATCTTCTAATACCACATAGCTGCTAAGAGAGCAAGGTTCCATAGGAGATCGAATCATTTAGATACTCAAGGTACAGCAGTAATGTTCTGCACTCAACCATTTGATTCAGGGAAGCCCAAGTAAAGGTGCATCATTTTATGTCAAATATAAAACGTCTGATCTTTAAATAACTGCGGAACTTTGCGCTGACCACCTGGTGAACATATTTTCCTGTTCTATCTCTTTTTGTTTCCATATTTCCCCACCCTCACCCTTTATCTTTCACTTCCTCCTCTGACATTTTGTTTTTCTGGATCTCCAAAATCTTATCAGTCTTTTTCCCTGATTTTTTTGTTGGTCTTAGATGCGATTCGGGGCCCTTCTTTCATGAGTTTTCCCAAGTCTCTTCAGTGTCAGTGGTTCTCCGAGTATCTCATTCCATATATATATTCAGCCCGAACTGCAACAGATTTGAATCTCAGTGCACCAATCATTTCTTTACTTTCACATTTTGTCTACATTTTCCTCTTTGGAGAGAATGAGGATGAGAGGTGGCTTGATAGAGGTGTACAAGATGACAAGGGGAAAAGATCAAGTGGCCAGTCAGAGACTTTTTCCCAGGGCGACAATGGCTAACATGAGGGGGCACAATTTTAAGGTGATTGGAGGAAGATATAAGGGGGATGTCAGGGGTAGGTTCTTTACACAGAAAGTAGTGGGTGCGTGGAACACACTGCCGGCAGAGGTTGTGGGGGCAGATACATTAGGGACCTTTAAGAGACGCTTAGATAGACACATGAATAATAGAGGAATAGGGGTCTATGTGGGAGGGAAGGGTTAGATAGATCTTAGAGCAGGATAATATGTCGGCATAACATTGTGGGCTGAAGAGCCTGTACTGTGCTGTAATATTTGATGTTCTATGTTCTATTCTAATTATACTCCCTTCTTTCACTCCAAATTGAGAACAATATAAAAAATATTACATAGTGTGTATTTAACACATGTTTATATATAGAAAGAAATCCAATTATGATAACACAATGACAGGATGTGATAAAAATTAACAACACAGAAGAAATATAAACATTATTCAGAAAGACAAATTAGTTTTAAGTCACTGGTTTAGTAACATCATTAAAATATGTGTAGACACTAAAGTATGGAAGCTCTGATTTGGCAGAACTCTTTAATGGATATTATTGAGTGGGAGAAATTGTTTTGAACTCATGATTTGATCAGTTTGACAGTAAAGAAGAAAATAAAAAGATGTAAGTAACAATTACAATGACAAAGATGCTTGATGAGGGGAAGGCAGTGGACGTTATCTATATGGACTTTAGTAAGGCATTTGATAAGGTCTCTTGTGGTACATTGATTCAGAAGATAAAGATGCATGGGATCCAGGGTGAATTGCAATTTTGGATTCAGAACTGGCTTGCCCACAGAAGACAAAGAGTAGCGGTGGAAGGCTGTTATTCTGACTTGAGGTCCGTGACCAGTGGTATTCCACAAGGATCATTGCTGAGACCCCTGTTGTTTGTGATATATGTCAATGACTTGGATGAAAGTGTAGATGGGTGGATTAGCAAGTTTGCGGATGACACCAAGACTGGTGGAGTTGTGGACAGTATGAAGGACAATCAAAGAACACAGTAGGACATAGTTGGGCAAGTGTGAGGTGTTGCACTTTGGGAGGTCAAATGAGAGGAGGATGGTTACGGTTTATGGTAGG
>JARFYF010000017.1:32540699-32550884 GCA_030265395.1 Rhina ancylostomus | reverse complement strand
CCCTCCTGTCGCTGAATAGTTACCCTTTGACCTTATTCTCTTCTTTCTGCCTTGAAGTTGGTGAGCTCTCCATTCTGCTACAGTGAACAGGTAGTGTGTTGAAGTATTGACTGAGAAGGGAGAAGGGGAATTGATCAAGTGAGCTTGTGGCAAGGAGCAGTCCATGGTTTTACCCTGGGGTTGGTGGAGACGCTTTTGTATTTAGTGCACTTTCAGGCTCTGCATTCACTAACCTGGAAACAGACTCATTTATCATTTTCCACAGTGAATTGGATTGATACCTGAAGGCTCTGGGAAAGAGCTGGGGAATGAGGCCTCATTGGTTCGTTTTGCAGAGGATTGCCACAGGCACAGTGATCCAAATGGTCTCTGGGCCTATAGCATCTCTATCGTTCTGTGATCATGTTGTCTGTAAATTCAGTGGCACAAGCTGTTTGTCATCTCAGCACAAAGTCAAACTTTTCCATGAGTAAAGCAAAATAACAACTATTTCTGGGTTGTTTTGAGTCATTTGGAAAACTTGACCCATCACTTCATACTATGAATCACCCGTGTGACCCAATACAATTTCCATTTGGTGCATGGGATGATGTTACTCCCCAAGCAACATTCTTGTGGGAGGAACCTGCTGGGGCAACCTGGACCAATTTGTTCCTGGGCAGATCCATTGTGAGACACTGCAAAACAGCGTGCTGTTAATTCTGCAGCAATGATCTGAGAGGTCTGCATGGTATTCTAACCTCTGTCCTTATCCCACCTCCACATCAAAAATGATTCCATATCCCCTAGTCCAACACCTGATCATCAGGAGGCTGGGACTGGGCTCCTGATGTTCTCCTCCTCAGCCAAGCATCTACCTACTGGCTGGCTTCCCAAACACTCTCACCCTGCAACACCAAATGTTGGACCATCCACCATAGGCAGCACACTTTTGACAAAAATGGTTGTAGATTACCCCTTTATATATATTTTAAAAATATTCATTTGCATAATATTGTCTTTCTATATTTCAATATCTTTTTAGAATGGAATGTGGCTGGTGGACCAGATGTTAGACAGCATGTAAAGCTGGATTTTCTGTATATCACAAACATCAGTCCAGTCATGTTTAGTACAGGCTAATTTATTGAAGGAGCAAACAGATTTTAAATCCCTATTTTGCATGCACCTGATTCAGGGTAAGCCTTGGATTTCCCTTGATGTTTATACCGATATTTAGGGTTTTCTGTGCAGAATGTGTGTGCAGTTTCTGCCTGTTGTGCTGGGTGTTTTGGACTCAGTTGTTAACTGCCAACTGGGTAATGTTCATCCCCTGGGGACTGACCTGGAGGTTGACTTCCAACTTAACAATGGGATAAGCGAACAAAGAAAGCTTGCCTCATAAATCTCACTGGCATTAACGTGATCATTGAAAGCCAGATCCCAATCCCTCTCAACCTTCCAGTTATGTTAGCATTTTAACTAAAATAGTGAATCTATCTTGAAATGATTCTAATTATATCATTATATTTTTGAATCTAGTATGGAAGACCGTATTATTCAAATGATTAACTTAAAAGTATTTACTTCAAGTTTTCTCTTAACATCAACAAAATCCTTTACCGGGTGGACTTATTTGTATTAAAACAAAAAATTGAGAGTTGGAATTCTTAAGGTAATAAACTGGTTTCCATTGACGTAGATTGGACGTTTTGAAGAGTATGTGATTTAATGAGGATATTGTATCTAATTCCAGGCAATTAGAGGTGTTTACATCGTGCAGTTTAACCTAGTCACCAGCATCAATACATCTGGACACATATAATCTCACTAGCCATATGAGATAATTCTGTTACTTTCTGCATTTTTGTCTCCTATTCTTCAATTGGCAATAAAAATGGCTGTTCAGTTGTAGCTGCAAAACATGGTAAGTAAGGAAAGTGGAAGTTAGTGTGCAGTTAAATTATGCAAGGGATTGTTTTACCTTCAGGCAATGGTGTAAACGAGTGATAACATCTACTACTTAACTGTCCTAATGAAGTCGACAAAATTAAAATAAAACTGTGTAACACGTCCAGGTGCCATGACAACAGGAAGCATCCATCTGAAGAGAAGCAGGAGTTTAATTATAATATTGAAATAAATCTTCATGTGATGAGTTGGACTGTGCTGGACCTGGCCCTCTGCCAAAAATTGTCACCTCCACTGGCTGCCTGCTCAGACTAAGTTCCTCAGGAACAAAAACAGGAATGCTGGAAGAACTGCACTGATCAAGCAGCATCTGTGGAAAGAGAAACTAGCCTACATCTCGGTTCAGCGATCCTTCCTCAGAACTCCACGGTTTTCCTTCTGGCTCCTCCAAATGTGCGGGGCTGGACAAGCTGACCTTCCACACCTGGGAGGCATCTGTGAGGTGGACTGGGCTCCAAGCGGTAAGGAGCCTTGACTCACTGTGGCAGCTGGCCTCTATCAAGTGCTTTTAAACTGTTCTTTCATGCCTTGAATGGACTCAAAGCTGCCCTGTATCTTTATATGCTGTTTTCCTCATTATCCTTCTCTCTGTGACTGAAGCACAGTTGATTGCACCATCCTACTCCCCATCCAACCGTTATTAGCTCCATTTGAAACCTTTCCCTTGCCCTATTATCTTCTGCAATTGCCTCTCTCTCAGAATACACTGAATCTCTGGTGTGCCTCAAGCACTTGCCTGCTGTTTGTTACAACATAATCCTGGGTTAGCTTCCATAAATGCATTCACTTTTTCATCTATGACTATGGCCTTTACAGTGTCTTCTGGCTGGCTTTTGATATATTTGTGAGTGAATCAAGATTTTTCAGAGAAGTATTGACAAGTTGACTACTTTGGCTTCGCCTCATTCCTAGATATATATACTTGAGTTATCCCTGACAAATAGGACTTCCATGTCCTGTTGAACTTTAGGCTGAACGTGACAGCCCAATTGATCCCTGCCATACTCTACCTAAGACTTCGCAATCATCCCCTCATTGACCTCTCAGCTCCACCATCAATGACACACCAGCCTAATCGTTACACAACCCTTGATACCTTCATTGGCTCCTTATTAATCACTGCATCAACTTCAGAAATATCAACTTTATCCAATGATATGGTCACAATTATATAAGTCTCAGTCACATGTCCCTTCTCACATCCAACAAAACTTAAGAGATAACTAGCCCCTTATACCTGCTCCACCATTCAGTGAGATTATGGCTGAATTCTTGCATCAATATCTCTCTCTTGCACTGGGCCTAAACCTGCATCTGCAGAATTTCTTGCGTCTGGGCCTAAATCTTTTGATTTCCTTAATGTCCAAAAATCTATTGATCTCTGTTTTGAACGTACTCAACAACTGAGCTTCCGTAGTCCTTCAGTACCCTCTGGGTAAAGACGAGTCTTCGTGTCTTGGTCCTGACTGGCTCATCACTTATTCTGTTACCCCTGGTCTCCACACCCCAGCCAGGAGAAGCGTCAGTTCTACATCCACCCAGTAACAATTAAATGTCTCAGTGAGGTCACTTCTCACTCTTCTGAATTCAACAGGATATAGGCCCAGTCTGCTTAATCCCTCCCCTCCTCTAAATAATTGTAATAAGATATCTTTACTCTTGAAATAAAGGCCAATATACTAGGTACCCTCCCAATTGCTCACTGTAACTGGACATTACAAAGACACAGAACTTTCCCTGAAAGACAGCATCTTTCAGCCATTCACCATTTCAATAAATGTGCCACCTTTCTTTTTGACTTTCACCAAAGTGGATGTCCTTAAGTTTTTTTCTATAAAATATTCCATTTGCCATGATGTTGTCCATTCATCTCGCCTTTCTATATTCCCTGAAGTAATTCTCCATCTTCTTCTCAATCTGCTCTACACCCACTAACAAATGTATCATTAACAATTCTGGATATATTATCTATAAAACATGAAATCCCTTTTTTAAATCCATGCTAACTCCGCACAATCCTAACCTAATTTTCCAAATGCGCTATTTCACTTTATTCATAAACTTCAACATTCACCTATTACTAGTGCTCCTCTGTTCTTCAATTTCTTTCCTTAATTCTCTGGAACTGTTTCCCTCTTCTAACCTCCTATTGCGCTCTCTCTTATTTTCGCAGATATTCTTAAAAATAAGCACTTTATCTGCACATTATTGTCACCACCTCATTCCCTTGCGCTTCTGGTTATGAAAAATATTTGTCTATGAAGTGTGAATATCGGACATTTTGCTCTTTAAAAATCATTGAATAGATGAAACAAACAACCTGCTGGAGGAACTCAGTGGGTTGAGTAGCATCTGTGGGGGGAAAGAATTGTTAGTGTTCTGGGTGGAAACCCTGAAGCAGATTTCAACCTGAAACGCTGACAATTCCTTTCCCCCCCACAGATGCTGCTCAACCCATTGAGTGCCTCCAGCAGATTGTTTGTTGCTCCAGATTCCAGCATCTGTAGTCTTCTGTGTCTCTATTGATTAGATTTTTTTTTGGCTTTTGGCAAAGGTTTATTTTTCATTATTCACTCTGTTATGTGTTTTTTTTATAATTCTATCCAATAAAATAGCAGAATAAAACCTTCAACATCCTGCTACAATGCTCCTTGTGTTCACGCCATAGAAAACGTAACAGTTTTAATTTAAATGCTACATGTTTTGTGGTACATGCATCATTATATATTCCTTGGAAAATTTCCTCGAACGCCTCGCAAGATTTACGAAGGGCTGGATTTTGGCATCAGAATGGAGTCATGTAGATATGAATTCAGAGGCTGAGGGGTGATTTGTTAGTGTATAAATCAATGAGGCATTGATGCAGTTGATCGTTAAAGCCTTTTCCCCAGGGCATAAAGGCCAAAGACTAGAGTGCATAGATTTAAGGTGAGAAGGGGAAAGTTAAAAAAGTTAAAAAAAGGCAAATTTTTTACATAGAGTGGGAGGTGCCTAATGTCAGCGAACGTGGTAGAAGCAGATATGACAGGAACATTTAAGAGGCATTCAAACAGGCACATGAACAGGCACATGAATGGAGGGATCATGGACCATGTGCAGGCAGATGAAATTCATTAAATTGGCATTATGGTCAGCACAGACATGGTGGGCTGAAGAGCCTGTTCCTGTGCTGTACTGTTCCATGTTCTATGAATTCGTTATGAAAACATTCAAACCAGAATTAGAGGGGGTTGACATAATAACCAGGAAGCAGATGTGGCTTGTGCAGGAAGAGACGAGCAATCCAACCTTCCCATTTATAATATTTACAGAGGAGACAGAGAGGGAACTGGTGGGTGGGGTGATGATTCTGGTTAAATTATCCTGTTCGACTGAGGAACAACTAAAATAACACTTCAGATCATGCAGCCAGTGAAGGATAAATCAGGAAAGTATAGATCAGTTAGCCTTAATGTCAGTTCTCAGATCCATAATTCAATATAAAATTTGTGAGCATTTGGAGATGCATGGGTTGATCAAGGACAACTAAAATAGATCTGTTACAGGCAAGTTGTACTTGGCAAGTGTAATAGTGTTTCTTTGAAGTATTAGCCAATTATATAGATAAAGAGAATGCAGTAGATTTAGTGGGTATGGATTTTCAGAAAACATTTGATAGATGTCTCAAAAGAATTAGCACAAAAATTCAAGAGTACGGTAGAAAAGGAAATGGAATAGTATGGATTGAAAGTAGTTTGACAGACAGGAGGCATAAGGTTAAGATAAATGGTTATCACTTGGATTGAGGGAAATTTGGAAGAGGGGTACTTCATCATGAATTCTAAGTTAAGCTTCGTTTTCTTTAAATTTAAATTATTTCAATTTGGGGTCTGGTAAACATCAAAAGGATTCACAAAACGTTTTAGAATTCATTGGCAGAAAGTTAGTAGATGCCAATTAGTCTGGATAAATAAGAAGTAATACATTTTAGGAAGGCAATCAAGGATTGAAAGTACATACAGAATACAGAGGTGTGAAGGATCTGGGAAGAATTCATCTTTCTCTGAAAGTGCTAGTGTAATGGAATAAAGCCATTAACAAATTATCCAAAGGGGCAAAGTGCAAAAGTAACTTGTTTACTCAAGTCATTGGTTAAAGAATATTTTATCTGCTCGGGTCCCCACTATCAAAAACACCATATATCTGTTCATTAGTGTGACACCAGATATGAAAAATTATGGCCCTGAATCTCCTGGCAACAGTGAACTGTCTGTGGTTGCTGCTCACTTATGTATTAGATCTGATTTGACTGGAGTGGATTTCCTAGAGGCAATATACTGAAGAGATACAACTTCAGTCTGGCCAGCGTGATCGTACGCTGTGCAGAGCCTTTCTCTCATAAGCAACATCATCTGCTGGGGCCCAAACAAGTCTCACCCATACAAATATGGTGAAAGTGGATAAAGCAATGCTCTCAGGCTGAACAAACATTCAAAAGTTATTACAAATTCATCACACTTTTAAAAATATTTAAAAGCTGTTAAATATCTTTTTAAAAATACTTGAGAATAATTTAAAACAATTAAGTACATTTAAGTTTACATGATTAATTTGAAAGGTATAAATCATCTGGACCTTGCCTCTTTGCCTTTCAGCTGTTTTTCTCCAATAGAATTACTGGAGTCAATGCATCTGCACTAAGTTAACCTTGCATAATCTGGCAGATTCCCCAGATTCACTGTTGGGTGATCGCAGAAAGTTGGTACTTCACTACTGAACTCTGTAACATTAGAAGGCATTCAGGAAACAGCTAAAAAACAATGCAGAGGAAGTTTGAGACTTCTGTGTTCATGCACAGTTATGCAGGAGTCCTGAGCTGCTCAACAACTCATGAGAGAAATGCCACAGTTTCCTGTGAAACTGTCAGCATTTGTCAAAATAATCCAAGTCTAGCCCTATGAGAAGAAAATGTTGATATTAAGATATTTCTACTGGAGTCCGGATAGGGTTAAGTAAAGACTTCTCAGAGATATTTAAGACTATGTAGGGTTTCATCTTTGATAGTCAGATTCCTTGGCACCCTTTAAAGGAAAAATAGATAAATATTTGAGGCAGAGCAAGATGCAGAATTATGGTAAGAGTAGTGCAATGACATTGTGTTGTGTGAGCAATGTGTTGGCTCTACCAAATGGGATGAGGGGCATCCTTGTATGCTATAAATTAATTAGGGCTTCAGAATTGATTAAGATTATTGGCAAAGGACTTAAAGTAAAAGATTGGTAATCACTTTCAGAAAGAAAAATAAACCATGCAAAGTTTTTAAATATATAACTGTTTATTTTAAAGAAAAACACTAAAAAAAACCAATATAACTTAATTTCCTTATGTGATGGTTTTATCAAATGTTATTGAATCCTGTACCATTCAGTATGAAATATATAAGAAGTTATTTTCCAAGAAGATCTTTGATCACTACACCTTAGTTGGGGGATTGTGTTTAGTTTTTATTAAAGGAACCTGGCCAGACTTTGTGTTGTCCAATTTGATTTATACTTATCTGTCAACTGTGTCACGACTGAAGATTCCCTCACTGAGAAACTGTGCTGAAGCTATTGGTCAGAGATGTGGATTTGCTGGGAATTCATAATGATTTGTGTCGTAGTTCATCAGGCTTCAGTTGCAACTTTGAATTGTAAAATTAAATGACAGCAGAGGTTACTGTTTGCCTTCCATCATTCTGTACTCTCTGCTTACACATTTAAGCTGGAATTGTAAATACTTTTGGAAGTCATTTTGTTCAGATTGCAATTGAAAACAGTAACTTAATTGCAGTGGATCTTTTCAAGGGTAAATAGAGATGGTGGACTATAAATGCTGGCTGTGTCAGCAATGTCACAATTCCTGATTGAATAATTAAAATAAAAATCATTAAGTTTTTCCATGTTGTAAATCTGAGAGTCTCCAATATTGACAGATGGAGAAAATGGCAGCTGTCCCTGGCTATCAATTATTTTGTCAAACACATTTGAGGCTGCTTTATTTTAACTTGTGCATTACTAAATAGAAAATGATCAAGTATTTATTTCCATCAATATCCATCCTCTCAGTGTGAATGGTGAGTGCCACAGTGAGGAGATTGAAGTAGAAAGGTGGAACAGTGGTTGAGGGAATGTTTCAATGGGGATGGGCAGCAGACAGACTGAACGTTGGTAGCAGAACAAACATGGTGTCAGACTTTCACTTCCAGTGATGTGCGCTCCTTTTGAACAAAGTACATCTGAAACTTTGAAACCTTTCAATTTTCTCAACAGATGCTGACTGACCTGCTGTGTACCCTTAGCATTTTCTATTTCAGATTTCTTACCCCTGAGGTTTTCCCTTTTTTATTGTACGGACCACTGAGTTATTTTGTTTCCCAAAGTCACCTCCTTAAATTGAAGCCTGATTGGTGGGGATCAAGGGAGGGTGGTAAAGAAGAACTGAAGCACAATAAGTAGAGAGCAGATCTGACCAGATTGAGTTTAACCTGATAGTGACAAGTAAATCCAAAATTAGCTCTCAAATTCCAATTCATCCAAGGTTAAATAATCGATTTACTCAATTCTACAACTTGTCTTCAGACTGGTCAGCACTGACACTTTGCTGTGATATTTCTCAAACTGTTCCATTGCAGACAGCTGATGTTGTTGCAAAATTGAATCAAACACTGAAGTTAAATGGCCTTTAGCTGTCACTGTGTAATTAAAGCTCCCGCTGAAAGTTGAGCGGTTTACTGTAATCATCGTGGAGTGTTTTCTGTCTGCAGGCAAATTATAAGCTCTCAGTGCTTCTAGGTGATGATTTTGACTGTAGCAGTGGATATCTTGATAAATTTATTGCACATTTAATCCTCTAAGCAAAGCCATTTAAATAAATTTTGATGCATGTGTGTATGATGAAAATTCTGGCTATTTTCTTAAACCTAAAAAAGTTTAACCATCCCCTTTTCACAGAGGCGGTTAGTTTAAAATGACCCCTCCACGTGAAGAAAGATGTACTTTGTTAAGTTTTCAGTGTCTACAGTAAAATCATTAAATTAGTGTTGCCATCTTCAGATGTCAATTTCTTTCTGTTGTTATGAGAAAAATAGAATAACTGCTGGTATTGAGTTTATAGATAATCCAAAGGTTCTGAAGATTGTTTTGTGGTTGGTGCTAATGTTGTGGTGACTTCTACACCAGAATACACCAATCTAATGACATTTCACTAATGCAAAATACCATGGGTGCTGGAAAATCAGAAACATAAACAGAGAATGTTGGAAATGCTCAGCCGATGAGGCAGTATCTGTGGAAATACAGTTAATGTTTCAGGAGAGCATCCTTTCATTAGAAACAGGAAAGATTATAGATACTTTGAGCAAGTGGAGATCCCAGGAAATGGGGCAGGTGAACAAAGAGTAAAAGGGAAGGTATACGATGGGATAAAAGGCAGGAGAGTCTCAATGGTGAAATGATCAGTGAAGCAAGATGCCAAACACGTCTGGAGCATGTACAAGTGCAGTTGAACACTGAAATTCAATTGTTGCTGTCCATGATCTTCCACAAAATGCACCATTGCGGCCTTCTTCAGTGTGATCTTGAGAAATCAGGTAAGATTTTGAGGTAGTTATGAATCATTGTCACTGTAAAAATCCTTGGAATTGTTACAATGTGTTATATATGGTTTACCTGATAATTAATGCTGTACTATGTCATTAAGATAAGATATTTTTATTAGTCACATGTACATCAAAACACACAGCGAAATACATCTTTTGCATAGAGTGTTCTGGGGGGCAGCCCGCAAGTGTCGCCACACTTCTGGCACCACTATAGCATGCCCACAACTTGCTGACCTGCACGTCTTTGGAATATGGGAGAAAACCAGAGCACCTGGAGGAAACCCATGAAGACACGGGGAGAATGTACAAACTCCTTACAGACAGCGGCTGGAATTGAACCAGGTTGCTGGCGCTGTAATAGCGTCATACTAACCACTACGCTACTTATTACTGCTTAAAACTTTTTCTGAGTCTATGGTTTGATTTACATGTGAATTTATTGTGTCAGATAACTTTTTCAAAATTCCACAATTATTTAAAAAATATATTAAAAAATCACCTTTAAGCTGAACTCCTACATGTCTTCTCATCTTTACTCCACAGTTTGTAAAATGTTTCAAATTTTAGATATATGTTGTGGCTGCATTGGTTTATGATTTACTGTCTATGAGAAT
>JARFYF010000017.1:32492312-32505858 GCA_030265395.1 Rhina ancylostomus | reverse complement strand
GCTGGAGGATTTCCCAATCATCATGTTGATGAACTCCTCTTCAGTGGAAGTGAGGTGCAATTTTGCAGCAGGGAAGATTGAGAAGGGGGTTGATGCAAAGATACAGTCTTGTCTGGCCCATTCTGCACTGTGGCTGAAGATGTGCACAATGAACTCCACATTTCTACAGTTCTAAGATATAACATTGCTGTCCAAGGACTGATGGACTGGCTTGGGCAGCTCACTATCACTGGAAGATCTAGCCCTAAATTCCCAATATACAGACAAATGTCACTTTGTATTAAATACTTCTGAGTTGCCATTGTGCTACTTTCAATCCCTCTGTTAGGAGACTTTTACTTGGGTTCACTACTGTGGTTTGCTCTTACTTCCAGAGTGCAGGCCTTGATTTAGCTCCCTCAGACTAATATATTCAAACACATTGCAATTTTACTATCATCTCTCAACTGGAAGAAAGAAGTTTGAAACTACATAATCCTGATTCCAAACCACCCATCTCCTCCTCCTTTCTTACATGCGGAGGCAGTAAGCTGTTTGTGAAGTGAAGGGATATTTATTTAATGACTTATAGAAAATATGGAAAAAAAATCTCTTCTAGTCATCTCCCAGCGGAAGCGAGTACTGCATGTCCTGCCTTGCAAACTGTTGTGGGTGATGTTAAAGGTATTTGTATCTGAGGTACAAATAAACAGCTTATTTGTACCTCAGATATTTTGCAAAATATTCAGAACTAGGAGTGTTATTACCAACGACTGGCATGATTTCTGGTTGAGTAAAGCCTTTTATTAAACAGCATGCAGCCCAGATTTTGATTGCCCTGTTAAGGATGATAATCAGCTGCTTCACAAAGTTAACCATGTTTTTATTGGACTGTATAGATTCATCTTCCAATTTTAAAAAAAATTGTTAAACTTGACCAGTCTGCTTATGTGAATAATTTGTTATATCATAGAATCGTAAAAGTTTAAAGGCCATTGTGCCATACCAGCTGAGAAAGAGCTGATAAAACTAATCGTCCTCCCCAGCACTCACTCTCTCAGACACACGAGCATATTTACTTCTGTATACATAACCACACAGACACATGCTCATCTATTTCATAGAGGTGTTCCATATGCTTAACTCATACCAAAGTAACATAGATCTCTCAGAACTTTGCCATATGAGCATAAGATTGTAAGTATGCTTGCACTCTATTCATTAAGACAGCAGCTTTAAATAACCTCAACAGCTTTCAGCAAAGACCTTTAGTGATCATTGGAATAAAAGGTTTTCAGTCCATCCAACTGAAATAGATCCAGAAATATTTTCATTAGCTTGCTGTACCAGCTCGTACTGTCTCTTGACCATTTTATTCTATTGGAGTTTTTAACTGGAGATTAGTGATTACGAAACCATGGCCAGTCCTTTAGCAGTGCAGTTTAACCATGCTAAATTGTCAGGAAAATGACCACAAATGAGTTGATGGTCTTGGTATAATTTGTAAATTTTGATAATTCATATAAAACAGCAGACTGAAAACGCAGATGATATTGATTAAAAATTCTTTTGCACCTTGTGTGATTATTACTAACCCCATTTGCATTGGCAGACTCTTTAATTATTACTTTTGAAAGAGCAGTTAGGTTTCATGATTTGTGTCAATATGTGTGGCTGCATTCTTTTTACAAAAACACTACTTATTATGCTGGCCAGAATCTTTGAGCAGTTCACAGCTGGGTGGGATGTATAACATACTTTATACATGTCATGTTTCAAATGATTTCAGGCATCTGAGAAAGCCACAAGATCCAATAATCCTAGTTTCAGAAAGCCAGCGTGTCCTTAGAGATCAATCTCAAATCGAAACGTCAAATAAAGTGAGTGCATAGCTTAGATTGGGTTCCTTTTGAAAATCACTTGGAAGACATTATCAGACATGCTAGTGGTTGCTTTAGACCACTGGGACCACTGAAATGTTGTCAAATTCTGAAATTTTTACTCCTGTGATTAAAGTCAAGGATGCAGTGTAAAAGTGTTCTTTTTTTAATAAGAGTGACTTCTAAGCTTTCCCTAAATCTTCCAGCCATTTGACATTATCTGTTGCAGCAATGGGAGCAGTAATGATGTTGGGAATCATCTGGGGCAGCTTTTATGTTTATCTGTGTATAAGAACAAAGCAAGGTTTAGCACTGCTCCTTTTATCCCTGGTGATATTGTATTAGAAACTCTCTTGAGTAGATACACTATTACACTTCAAAAAAATAATGAAAGATTGTGATTCATGTCTCCTTTGCTCAATAGAAATTACAATGCTCTACAGAATGCATTTGTGATCTTCATGTGGATTATGCCTTCACATTTGATATAAAATCAATTTAGTGAAAGATAAAACAAAAACTTGTCAGAAGAAAATTCCATGTTGAATGCCTGTTTGCATTAATTTTATTCCCAGGAACTACTTAAGACTTTTTGCAAACTCTCTGGAAAATATCACTGAACAGTTTAAAATGGTAAAGAGAGATGCACAGAATGTCCCATGGGTTTCAGTATAATATCTGGCTTAATGCAGCTCATTGAGAATAATTCAAGTTGTTAGCTGAGTATTTGGTTTTCTGCTGCTGACAACTTTCGAACATGAATTTCAGCAGGCAGGATCTGGAAGGCAGGTTTTTGTATCACAAATATTGCAAATAACATTTCATTCAAATTGCTGTGTGTATGGCTTGTTTTATAAAAGCGTAATCTGGAGATGGGAAGCACCCAATATAATGGCATGGCCTGGAAGAACCAAGCAATTAAAATAAAGTGGAGATTTGAGTTGAGGATAGATTAAAGTTAGAAAATGCTGGCAATGCACAAATTGTAAAGAAAGTGGTCAAACGAATGTTTCACATGCTCATACCCGAGACCCTGTTATTGGTGCGGCTGAAATTAAAATGGAGGAATGCATGGGGGTGTGGATAGGGTGGGATGTAAGTCACAACACGGCTGCACAACTAATGGAGCTTCTGCATCACAGGTCCAGCAACATGGGGTTAATCCAGACCTCCAGTGCTCTCTGTGTCTGGAGTCTGTACGTTCTTCTTGTGATGAGGTGGGTTTCCCTCAGTGCCCCATATCACAAAGACATGTAGGTTGATAGGTTAATTGGACTTTAAGTGACTCTTGTGTGCAGGTGAGTGGTGGAGTCTAGTGGGAGTGGATGGGAATATGCAGAGAATAAAATGGGATTAGTATAGCATCAGTAGAGGTGGGTACTTGATGGTCAGTGTGGACTCACTGGACCAAAGCATTTTCTTGTTGCATGACTCGAAGAATTAATGGGTTTCAGTGACATAATCGAGTCGGGTCTGGAAAGACAAGTCAACTTTCTTCTGCCAGATTACTGAAGCAAATTCACTTGAGGGCGGTTGTGCTCTTCCATATTATAAAGGTCGTAACCTTCATGCCCGAAAGTTTCCATGTTTATTTTTAAACAAACTTCTCAAAATGCTTCAGAGTTTATTTTCCAAAACCCAGTAAAGAAATTATTTGCACCTATCAGTAATAATTCTGACATAATTATGTATCAAATAAGTGTTTCTATTTTTAACTAGAGCAAGAGTTGAAGTCATAAATAGCGCCACTTGAAATGGAAGCACTACTTACACAGCAGCTCTGAGTGTAAATCAGTCAAAGGGCAATTTTAACATAGTTTACTTTCCTGAGTGGCTCCACTATGTTCTGCAATCAGAACCACATTTCCTCAGCTTCCTCACTTTGGGGCTGCAGCCTTAGATGATGCCATCTGACCGAATGAAAAGGCAAACATGTTGAGTGAATTGTAAAACAAGTGCAAATCAGTACAAAACTGTTAGCAGTTGCTGAAAACAAAACCTAATAATTTACTGTGGAAATTTAGTTAAAAAATAAAAATACGAGTAAGCACTTCAACCTATAGATTATGGTACTTAATTGCCAGGTGGCAACTACCCAGGTGAATGCCAGAAGCATTGTTCCAAAGACCTGGCTGTAGAGGTGACAGAATTCAATGATTTTATCTGGTGCTGTATTAACATTGCCAAGAACTTGGATCTAATTAGCACCTTTAATGCAGTACAATGTCCCAAGGCACGCGACAGAAATGCAATCAGATGTAATTTGACACCTCGCCACACAAGGAAGCGTGGAATTAAAGTTTTAGAAATAACATATAGTAGGGATGTGAGGAAAAACAATTTAATGCAGAGAATGGGACATAGGATATAGAACATAGAACCATACAGCACAGGAACAGGCCCTTCGACCCACAATGTCTGCACTGAACACGATGATGAATTAAACTAAATCTCTTCCGCCTGTACATGATCTATATCCCTCCTTTCCCCACGTATTCATGTGTCTCTCTAATAGTCTCTTGAAAGCCAAAATAGTTATGATGTCAAACCCGCTGCCTCGAAGGGTGGTGGAATCAGATTAAATCAGGCTTTTAAAAGGAACTGGATAAGAACATAAGGAAAAGTAATATTTAAGGCAGTCTTACATAAGAGTGGGGGAATGGAACTGACTGGATTGTTCCCTAAGGAGCTGGCACAGGTCCGATGGGCTGAATGTTCACCTTGTGCATTGGAATGATTCTTTTAAGGCAAATCCTCTGCTGCGACCTACTGGAGATATACTCATAACTGGGCAATTCCCAGGCAGAGATCACATTGTAATCTTTCACTCAGCAGCGCTCCAACCACGCAGTGTCTCCATCACGCGGTGCTCATGTCCTCGGTGAGTCCAATAAGGCAATGCAAACATCCACAGATCGCCATCCTCTCAAGTCAGGAAATTTCATCTACTGAACCTGCACCAGGTTAACCACTGGGGAGAAAGGTAAGTAAAGGATTTTACTTGATTTGTTAGTTATCAAATTGTTTTAAGTGCAAGTGTTTGTGTTACTCTTAGAACTTTAATTCACTTTTTAATCATTATAATTTCTTCAATGTTACTTTTATTTTTGGACAAATCGGGACTGAATATAAATGTTTCACAAACATTTATTTTAATAATGGAGAAATTAATGGGTTGAAATCCAATAAACCCCAGGGCTGATGACCTGCTTCCTTGGTTTTTAAAGGAGGTGGTGATGGAGAGGGTGGATGCACTGATTGTCATCCTCCAAACTTCCACAGGTTCTTAATTAGTTCCCATTGATTGCAAGCTAGCAAATGTAACTCCAATGTTTAAGAAAGAAAAAAGAGAGGGAAAACAGAGAAGCACAGACCAATTAGCCTGACATTAGTAGGGAAACTAATAGAGTCCATTATTAAGGGTGGAAAATAATAAGATAGGACAGAATCAACATCAATTCATGAAAGGAATTTATGTTTGTGGGAACTTTTGTGGGGGGTTATAGGATCGGAATAAATAATGGGGATCTAGTCGATGTGGTGCAGTTGGAATTTCAGAAGGTTTTTGATAAGGTACCACAAAGAAGATTATTAAACAAAATTGGAGCACTGGTTTCTGGGAGTGATATACTGGTGGGAATTGGGGTTTAGTTAACAGAAGATGGACAGGTGAAATAAAAGGATCACTTTCAGCTTGGGAGCTGTAACAAGTGGGATGCTGCAGAGATCAGTGATGGGGTCCCAGCTATTCACAATTTCAATCAATGATATGAATGAGGGGACCATGTATAACATATCCCAATGAGCTGATGATATAAAGCTTGCCGACAGTGCAGAAAATGTAGAGAAGCTTCAGAGGTATATCGACAAGCTAAATAAATCAATAAGGATGTGGCAGATGGAATATGATGTTGGAAAATACGGTGGAAAAACTGGTTGAAAATAATAGGAAGAGTATTTCTTTAAATAATGAGAAACTGAAACATGTCTGTGTTCAAAGGGACCTGGGTGTTCCAGTGCATACTGTATAGAATTGAAACTTAACGTGCAGGTACACAAACATTTAGGAAGGCAAACCATATGTTGGGCTTTATTGCAAGAGGATTTGAGCACATGGATGAAGACGTCATGCTTCTGTTGGATGGAGACCTGGTGAGATGACATCTGGGAAATTCTGCCAACCTACAGAGGGAGATCGAGGAAGTACAGTAAAGGTTAAGCAGACTCAGCTGGGAAGATAGGTTTGTTGTATGAGGGATTAAATAAACTAGATCTGTATTCTCCCGAGTCAGAAGAGAGATGAAACATAATATTCTTAAGGGGCTTGACAGCGTACACTGGCTGAGCTGTCTAGAACCAGGAGTCACCCATTCAAGATACAGAAGACCAATAAGAATAAATTTCTTCACCCAGACCTAGCGAATCTTAAGAATTTTCTAACCAAGGGGGCAGTGGAGTCTCAGCTAGTGAGAATGTTCAGGACAGAGTGCGATAGATTTTTAGATATCAAAGGAAAGTCCCTCAACATGTGCCTGAGAATGGTGTTGAAGGGAAAGATCAGCCCAGATCATTACTGAATGATGGGGCAGACACCAGGGGAGGAAGGCCCCACTCTTGCTTACATTACTTCTGTTCTTTTGTTCCTAACCAGCAGGTTTAAGAGCTTTGGATGGGGTTTGAGCCTGTCATTAACATTGTGCTTGAGACAGCAGGCAGACATACTAGGAGAAGCTCCCTATTACCCTGTGCCTCACTAGAGAGCTGGAATCCAATGTCCCAGCTAGCAACAGTGGGCAGGACCACACTGGAAGCTACAGCACAGCCCAGGGCACAGACAGCTGGCACACTTAAGGTAGCAGATCTGCCCCATTAACATTGGACAACAGTTTGTTCAAAAAGAGAGGTCTTAAGGTGCAATATATTGTAGGAGAGAAAGGGGGAAAGCTGTAGGGACTGTGGTTGAATTTAATGCTTGAACAGATGAAAGTAGAACTTTCAATGGTGGAACAACTCAAATGGAGGCCAAAATAGAAGGAGAGCAGAAACCTTGAGATGTAGGGTTGGAGGAAGTTACAGAAAAAGGCAGTGAAACGACCATTATTTGAACATTAGGCTGAGCCCTGGGCCACACAGTGACTTAACAGTTTGAGCTGCTGTCTCACAGCTCTAACGATCTGACCTCTTGGTGCTGTCCATGTGGAGTGTGCAAGTTCCCTCCTTCACCGCATAGGTTTCCTCTGGGTGCTTTGTCCCACATTCTCCCACCTTCCAATGACATGCGGGTTGATAGGTTAATTGACTGCAGTAAATTGCCCCTGGTGGGCAGGTGAGTGGTAGAATCACTGGGAACTAATGGGAATGTGAGGAGAATAAAATGAGATTGGCGTTGGATTAGGGTAAATGAATGCTTAATGGTTAGCGCAGACTTTGTGGAGTGAATGGCCTGTTTCTGTGCTGTATGAAGCTGTGAATACCTTGTGTAATATGGTTAGCAGGAATACACACAGTCAATAGATGCTCTCCATGATATTAAGGTGCTCAGAAAGTCCTCTGATCCAGGCAAAATGTGGGTCTCTCCCTGGTTGTGATTTGGCAACTTGAAGCAAGTTATTTGCTCTGGCAAGTAATGGGGAGGATGGGGCAATGGTACAGTTGCTCTGTTCCTCCTCCAGTGCCACCTCACCTTAAGGCAACAGCTTCATTAATACCAGCATTAGGATATCATTAGAATCCCAATGGAGTTTTAACCAGGAGTTGAGGAAGGAAGTAGGATGTCTTGTCCAAACCACACCAAAATACCTGTGTCTCTTTTGCTCTAGACCTCCCCTCTAACTTGCAAAATTGTATGTTGGTGAGTGACTTCTTTGACCCTTGATCTTCACCAGCTAATAACTGGTCAGCTACCCATTGATGTATTCACTAAGGGTATAAAATGAGCACTCCGCCCAAATCCCTGCTGTTCCAAGGGTCAGATTAGGTGAATGTTGAGGCTTTCAATATTACCATGGTTTCAAACTAAACGTGAGTACATTCCAGTGAAAGAGTTAATCTTTGAACACTATCCAGTAACTTGATTCCACAATCAGATGAATCAGATACTGAGAATGACGTAAAGACCTATTTTGAAATAATTAAAGGAAACAAGTCAATGTTTATTTAGAGAAAGGATTATGCTTACAGAAAAAAATAATTGCAAACAGTAAACTTTAAATAACTATCAGATGCAGTAAAGAAGGGTGGTCTAAGTATATTAGGAGAACATTATACTGTATGAGGCAATTTGAAGCAATGAATAACTTGTTAATGCTCTGAAACAGGATTGTAATCTGTGTAGAATGAGGAGGAAGATTATAGCCCAAATCCATAAGGGACTTCAAAGATTAACAAAGGGCTAAGGATGAGAAAACATCAGTGTGGCAGCCAAACACAACTGAGGACATCGGAAAGAAATGTCCTCATATGAAATTTATCAGATCCATAAACTAACTCAAAGAAAAAAAGTGAAAATAGCACCATTGGCAAAAAGCTAGAAGAGACTGCAAAGAGCCAAAGTATGATCTGCTCTTCCAGAAATGTATCTATTTGATATTAGAAGCAATCTAGTTATTGGAAAGTTTAAGAATTTGGTTGTGGCTGTTGGATATTCCTGAGGAAGTGATTACAGCTTGTGGGACTGTGTTCTGTCAGCAGAGTTTCAGACATCTATAATTCAACCTGGATCTGGCTGGTTGCCCAAACCAAGAGTGCCCCCGCACGAACCTGATCTAGAAGTGGTGGCTGAACAAGATCACCATCTGTACCTGAGAAGTAGAGTGGGCCATCATCAGTGACATGGCCTCAGGCAATAGATCCTGGGCCCCTGGCCCTGGACTGCCCTGATGGTCTTCAGATAGCTCACTAATGATCAGGGACACGTAAAACTTCCTCCTTGTTCTCCTGTGTCTCCATATGTAAAACCAGTTCCAAAAAGATAATATAATTTTTTAAATAAACACCTTGACATCCCAGAAAGGATGGAAGTTTTCCAGCAGAGAGTGCTGCTGCTTCACAGCTCCAGTGGGTTTGATTCTGAGCCTGGCTGTTGTCTGTGTGGAGTTTCAATGTTCCCTGTGACCACGTTGGATTTTGGCAGGTGCAGCAGGTTCCTCCCGTGTCCCAAAGATGAGCTGGTTGTATGGTTAATTAGTTGCTATAAATTATCACCAGTGTAGTTAAATGGTAGGAGAGTGGTGGGAGGGTTATTAATGGGCACAGGAGACAGAATAAGTTACAGGGAAATGTTGGGCCAATGGGAATTGCTCTGAGATTGGCATTGATTTGTTGGGCTGCATGTCCTCCAATGTCATAAGGAAATATGAGAATTAAAAATCTTAAGTTAAGTAAAATCAAGAAAACAAATGCTCCACTTATCTGCACTTTTCGTTTAAGGTTGGAGACCTCAAATAACAGGGGTTGCACCACTTTGGTAGGCACGGTGGTGTAGCGGTTAGTGTAACGCTATTACAGTGCTAGTGACCCGGGTTCATTCCAGCCACTGTCTGTAAACAGTTTGTACATTCTCCCTGTGTCTGCATGGGTTTCCTCTGGGTGCTCCAGTTTCCTCCCACAGTCCAAAGATGTGCAGGTTAGGAAGTTATGGGCATGTTATGTTGGCACTGTAAACGTGGCGACACTTGCAGGATGCCCCCAGAACATGCTACGCAACAATGCATTTCACTGTGTGTTTTGATGTACACGTGACTACCAAAGATATCTTATGGCTCTGAGAAAGATTTCTGGATCTGAATTTTTTTGCCTGCCTTGGGAATCAGGTGATGCAGGAATTGTGTGAGGAAGTGGACAGGTGAATGATCGAGAACTTACGATGTTTGGCTTACCCCTGCCTTGATTTCATTTGTTCCTGTGAGCAACCCTCTGCAATATGCACAAGGGTGACCACAGGCATTTGGCGGACTGCCTTGTTTCAGTGTTACCCATGATGAACCTATACAAGTTGGAAGTGGGCAGGGCATAGAGTACAGGAGTTTGGACATCATGTTGCAACTGTACCAGACATTGCTGAGAGCACATTTGGAATAATGTGTGCAGTTCTTATCACCAGGCTATAGAAAGGATGTTATTTAGCTGGAAAGGGTGGAGAAAAAATTCACAAAGATGTTACCTGGACTGGACAGATTGAGTTACAAGGAGAGACTGGATAGGCTGGGGCTGTTTTCCCCGGAGCAAAAGAAACTGAGGGGTGAACTTATAGAGGTATTTAATATCATGAGGGGCACAGATAAGGTGAATGGTCACAGTCCTTTTCCCAGGGCAGAAGAGTCTAAAGGTAGAGGGCATAGGTTTAAGGTGAGAGGGAGAAGATTTAAAGGGGACCTGAGTGCAAGGGCGGTGGGTATGTGGAATGAGCTGCCAGAGGAAGAAGTAAAAGTGACTGTAATACAATGTTTAAAAGATGTTTGGATAGATCCATGGATAGGAAAGGTTCTGAGAGATATGGGCCAAACTCAGGCAAATGGGACTAGCACAGGTTGGCATGGACAAGTTGGGCTGAAAGGCCTGTTTCTGCGCTGTATGACTCTGTGACTCTGACTCCTCCAGCTATCTGAGATTATATACATTTTCCCTGGCTAACGGCAGAACGCATCCGGCAATTCATACTGCACAGAAAACAGTCTCCTTCTTTAGCTTGTCCCTGGGAGATTTCATTTGTGGGATGTAAGCTCAGCTTCTGGCTGCCTGGTTCCCAGGCCTCCCTCCCTGACCCTGCTTCTGCAAACATGCGTGCATGGCGATGCCGTTTGGGTAAGAGAATTGTCATCCCAATTTCTCTGATGAGACTTTCAGATGACGAGGTAACAATAAGTGAACAGCAAAGCTTAGCAGTTCATAACAGGGGATAACAGAACCAGATGATTGGCAGCTGAAAGCAGCATCAGGTTATCAAGCTGGGTGTGTGTGCGAGAGGGTTTCATAAGAGGGGTAACGAGGGCGAGAATGTCTCCATCCTAGGACAGTACCTCCGGCTTTGCCAGTTGCATTTCTCTTCTGCTATTAAGTCAAAGAAAGTTCCTCCAACAGAGAAAAAAGACTTGAATTGATAACAGTCATCCTATTAACCTGGCAGCCAGCCAGCACTTAATCAGGCCAGGAACTAGAATGTGAGGAAAAGGATTTGATGCCTTTAAATTTTGTGGAATCTCCATATTCCCTGCACTCACTTATTTCCCAGTTGCTGACCATTTCTTCCAATAAATTATCATCTTTACTGAACTGCCACTAGAGGGTCTAATCTCTTTCTTGCATATTTGTTACAGTTGCTCAGTGCCTTATTATGATGTCTCTCTGTCCTCTCTTTGCAACACAATCAATTTGTATGGAGTCTTGCCTCCTTTCTTCAAATATTTACTCTCCATTTCACAGGCAATTCTAATTCAGCCCAGTCTGAGAAGAGAATGAGGGAACTGGTCAAATGGAACAGGCCCATTTCTAGAACCTGACTTGTTAATCTATAATTTTAATACCATTGGCTGCTGAGGCTCCAACCAGCCTCAGAGACTCTGGACAGAGGTAGCTGTAAATCTGTCTGGTCTCTGGCTTGCATTTCTGTCCATTTTTCCCAGCAGTTAAAATCAACCTGTTTATCTTCTACCGTTTTTAAACAATGTTCTTGCAGGAAAAAGCTTGGCACTATCTTCTCTTCTGTTATTAAATGTTGGAGGTTGAATTGTGACATGATAGATAACCAGTAGCTGGTGGATGCTGGTGCAGTGTTTGTGGACGAATTGATCTTGTGATGCAACACAGAACCAAAATCAGTGGTCAGAAAATGATGATAGTTTTCACAGTCCTGATGCAGGGTTTCAACCCAAAATGTCGACAATTCCTTTCGTCCCACAGATTGTGCTTGATCCGTTGAGTCCTTCCAGCAGATTGTTTGTTGGTCCTGATTCTAGCATCTGCAATCTCTTGTGTCTCCATAGTTTTCACTGTAACATTTTTTATTACTTTGGATTAGATTGCTGAATTATCGTATATCATATCATGTATTCCCTGCTTGAATTATTTTGCTGCTTTAAGGAGGAAGCTTCTGTGCATAAGTTGTCTGTAAAAATTTCCTAGAACACAAATAAAGGCAACAGTTATGAAGACCTTTGGGCTTTGAGGCAAAATATAATACAAGCTCCTTATTGCTTTTCTTGCGACTTGAGATAAACTCTTAATCTATTCCTCATTGTCTATTCCAGATGGAATTTTACCTGTCTTCTATCCCCTGCCAGTCAGGTAATATTATCTGTACCATTGGTGGTCTTCTGAAAGGAGTAATATTCTTCATACATCCTGTCATGGAGAAAATTGCCTTTGGTCATGAGCACTAAATGGAGCTGAGCGTATTGGCCAGCAGTTGGAATCACCTTGATACATTTGGCCCTACATGTGCTCTGTAATTGGTGGCCATGCTCTTGCTTGCAAATGGTCATGGTGACCAAAGGCAAAATTTTCCCCCATGTGAAACTGGATATAAATTTAGCCATCACCATTCAGTAGGTTGTTAGTGAACAAAAGTGGCCAATGGCATTTTAACCTGCTTCCCATCTATCGGAAAAGATAACTTTGCTTTTGGTCAGGGTACTGTGGACAAAGACTAATGACTTGACTGGCCTCTCTTTGGCTTGATGTGAGCTCCTTCTGCCAGGCATGGGAGCATAGGGATCAGGTTAATGGACCTGTATGCAGAAGCCTCAACTATCGACTAGAATTTGAATCTCATATAACTAGCTGGGAATCTAAACTGGAATAATTAAATGAATCTGAAAGTCTTTAAAACAGTCAATAGTATTGATGACTACCAGATCATTATAAATACATCAAAGTCAAAGTTGAGTTTATTGTCATGTACAAAAGTACATGTATGCACAGGTGCAGTGAAAAACTTACTTGCAGCAGCATCACAGGTACATAGTATCAGAGACACAACATTCACCAGAAAAAAAACATAAATTAAACAAATTTATACAAGAAAGAACACAATTAGAAGAAGAAAAAAATGAAGACCACTATAATGCAAAGTGGTCATAGCGGTACTATACTGAGGTAGTGTTTAGGGTTGTGCATGTTGGTTTAAGAACCGAATAGTTGAGGAAAAGTAACTCTCCTTGAAACTGGTGGTGTGGAACTTCAGACTTCTGTACCTCCTGCCCAATGGTCACTGTGAGAAGATCTTTGATGATAGATGTTGCCTTCTTGAGGCAAAGCCTACCTGTTGTGAAAGACTTTACAATATATTGTCAATGTGAGACATTATATAAACAGAACATCATGATTTATTATTTTGATAAGGAAGAGGGAAGTGACAGTACATACTCACAACTGGGTGCCATGGATGCAAGAGGCTGCAGGAGAGACAGAGAGTTTCCAGGTTCACAGAGAGGCTGTGGAAATGCTCATCAGTAAAATATGTGCCCAACGGGAAGCCTTGTGTATTGAATGGGCCAGGAGACTTAACAGGATCACGATAAGAAAAGCCTGGCAGGAGGTCAGAAGTGATGTTGCAAGAAATTCCATGACCTCAGGATATATTAGGTGAATATATTCCCTCTCTCTCTCTCTCTCTCTCTCTCTCTCTCTCTCTGTCTCTCTCTCTCTCTGTCTCTCTCTCTCTCTCTGTCTCTCTCTCTCTCTCTGTCTCT
>JARFYF010000017.1:32316567-32330970 GCA_030265395.1 Rhina ancylostomus | reverse complement strand
TGAGCACAGCATGATTCCACACAGTGCAGAGAGATCAATGGTAATTATTTCTTTGGGCTGGTATTGACCAGGATATAAATATTGAAAGGAGCACCAGTGAACTTCCTGAATGTTTTCAAAGAGTGCCTTAGGCTATTTACTGCTCACTACAACAGTTAAATAGCACTTTAATTTAAAAGCACACCTAAGTGATCGTATTCCAGATAATGTAATATTTCTTCAGCCCTAAAGTCTGTGCAAGGATTATGTTCTCAAGTGCTGGAGAGCAGCCTGGCTCTCTGCACTGTTCTGATTTGAACAGAACGCTCTCATTGGATCAAGTCCTAGTCCTGGTTTTCTGTTTGCTATGGCTTTTCTACGGGAGAACTCTCCCAAAATTGATCCAGATTTCCTCAGCCGTGATTTCAAAACCCTCTTTAAATTAAAGCTTTCCCTTTAGCCATGGTTCTGCCTCTGTTGTCTGTTCTTTCAACCTTTCATTTCCTGCAAAGTGCCCAGTTTTCTGCATGGGAATGTGTGATATTGCAAATGGTTGTTTGTAAAACTATTAATCTCAGAGTGTAAAATTAATAATAGTCCTCTGTGGCTCATGCTTACAAACCATGAGCTCAGGTGCACTTCTATAAATTGTAGTTAGGAATAAATGCAGCGCTATTTTAACTTGTTGAAATTAATTGATAAAAATCACATGATTTGTTATTTTGTGTACCTTGAATTCATAGGACAACTAGTGGCCAAGAAATCAACTCGTAACGTAATGAAATTCTGGAAACTAGTGGCCTCATGACAAACAGAAGGGACAAGAATTCAAAATCAAACAAGTTATAGTAAGAGATATAATCAACAACTTGGATTCACATACTTTTATGTGATGAACATCCCAAGGTGTTTCACAGGAGTGAAAATGAGCAACAATTGAAATTCCTTGTGGGTGGAAAGATTGACAAGTTACACACTGATTATTTATCTTGGACTAGGAGTGCAGAACTGAGAGAGCAAGCATAAAATTAACAAAATGGAAGCAAGGAAGGATCCCTCACCACAGTTTATCTGAAGCAATTAATGCTCTTAGTTAACTAGCTTTTCCAAAAAAATGTAATAAGAATGATTCAGGATTTATTTATGATGTAGTTAATAAAACTGAAGTAATTTTCATTGTAGAAAGGATGACTGAGAAGAAACTTAAGTTAGCAGTTTAAAATGATGAGGTTTATATAAATTTGTATGATCTTTACATTACTCAAAGGGTTATCACAGGTTCAAAGGGTGTGAATATAAAATTAGAATATAAATGTCTAGAAAATGAAATAGTTTTCCTCAAGAGTGGTAAATGTTAATTAAATTCCTTAGGCAAATTAAGAGTGAAATTGAGAATTATAACATTTGGAGATCTTTATGATGTAGGTGGTCACACATTTCATAAAACATGATGTGCTGACATTGAGTATAATTGGCCAAAATTGAATTTTATGGGTTGTATATTACCCTACAAAACTGCACGCCAAATACTTCATTGACAGTGAAGCACATTGCTTCAAGACTTTTGAGAGATAGGGAGTAATTTCTTCTAGTGAGGTTTGCCATTGATTGATTACCTTCTTTTGGACACTGAGCATGTTAGATACATTCCCTGATGCATCAATTTGTACATGGTATGTGGCAGGAATAGGTTTGATGGGCCAAATCACTTTGATTTTCCTCCAAACTGTATTATGTAATTTTGAAATGGGAAGTGAATTATGTTTGACTTGCATTAAGTTGAAGGAAAGGGAAAGAATGCAAACTCCCAGCCAAAGGCACAAAGTAGGTGAATTTCTGTTGGTGATTTCCCAATTGCCTGCCACAGCTTAAGTGGCAGAAGTGACTGAAACATTGTGTAACTGTGGATTTTCTTCAGAAGGCAGTTGATAAGTGGAAGAACCCCTTAGCAAAAAGAAACTGCATTGGGGTCAGGATGGGAAGCTTAACAAGCTGGTTCATGGGGTCATCACAATGAACACAAACAAGGTATTCTCCAGGTATGATATGCAGATTATGCTGAGTTAACTGATGTGGATGCTACACTTGGTCTTGGTATTACTAAATTAAGGTGAAAAGAAATAATTTGCAAGCTAGATCATTCCCTAATGCATCTGTTTGTACATGGTATGTATATGGTATGTGGCAGGAATAGATTTGATATATGTACATAGAGTGTTGTAGAGCACAGCACAGGAACAGACCCTTTGGTCCACAATGTCTGCACCAAACACAATGCCGAATTCTTCTAGCTCATACCCCCTAATCCAGGCAGCATCATTGTAAACCTCTTCTGCACCCTTTCCAAAGCCTCCACATCCTTCCTGTAATGGGGTGAACAGAATTGCACACAACACTCCAAGTGCAGCCTGAACAAAGATTTATATAGCTGCAACATGACTTCCTGACTCTTATACTCAATGCCCTGACCGATGAAAACAAGCATGCCTTATGCCTTTTTTATCGCCCTATCTATTTGTGTGGCCACTTTCAGTGAGCTCTGGGCTTGGATTCCAAGATCACTCCATACATCAATGCTGTTAAGGGTCCTGCCATTAACTTGTATACTTTCGTTTTACATTACCGTACCGGGGTGGCATGGTAGCATAGCAGTTAGCATGACGCTATTACAGCGCCAGCAATCGGGGTTCGATTCCTGTCACTGTCTGTAAGGAGTTTGTACGTTCTCCCGTGTCTGTGTAGGTTTCCTCTGGATGCTCTGGTTTCCTCCCACATTCCAAAGAAGTACGGGTAGGTTAACATGGGTTTCAAATGGGCAGCGTGGACTCGTCAGGCTGGAAGGGCATGTTACCATGATGTAAATAAATTTTTTTTAATTTAAAAAAGATTAAATTAAGTTAGACCTCAGAGTGTAACACCTCACATTTGCTTGGATTAAACTCCATGTCATTTCTCCACTCATATCTGCAATTGATCTATATTCTGCTGCATCCTTTGACAGCCCTCAACTCCACCAATATTTGTGTTGTCTGCAAATTTACTAATCCATCCATCTACATGACAATATATATCACATACAACAGAGGCCCCTGCAAAACACCACTAGTCACGGCCTCCAGCCAGAATTACACCCTTCCACCACTACTCTCTGTCTTCTGATTCCAGACTACCAAGTCACCGTGGAACCCATGCATCTTAACCTTCTGGATCAGCCTACCATGAGGGACATTGTCAAATGCCTCACTAAAATCCATGCCGACGATATCCACTGCCCTACCCTCATCAATCACCTTTGTCACCTCCTCAAAAAAAACTCAATAAAGTTTGTAAGACTCAATAAAGTTTGTAAGACTGCACAAAGCCACATTAGCTATCCCCAATCAGGCCATGTTTTTCCAAATGTATGTAAATCCTATCCCTAAGAATCCTTTACAACAGTGTCCCCAGCATATGTAAGTAGATACGGGGGCTAGGGAAGGGGAATCAATAACTCCTCTCCCAAAAAGGTGTGATGTGGATGAGCAGCCAGGGACAAGAGTCTTCAATTAGTTTCAGATCTGGGCCTCAGAAGTAGATGAATTGCATCTTTCCAAATAAATGATAAGGAGAAATCAGTTGTCTCCATTGCTGGGCATGGGTCATGCACAGTGGTATTGGGAGGAACCTGTAGGGAGCAGAACCACTCCTGGTGGCTCCACAGAGAATCTCACAATAAGTATTTGGGCCGTTTATTGACCAGTCATTTGTGGTCCCAATGAGAAAAGTTAACTCCAGGCTGCCTGCTTCCCAGATGTGGGCTTGTGAAAGGCACGTGCCAGCTGTTTCATGCTTCAATATCATACGTCCTGCAAAGGCACAACTTTTGCATTTTTGAACAGTGTCCTTCATGTAATAGGTGATACTGCTATTTCCCATTAAAATGGCATTGGGTTTTTAACATGCAAAATGGTCGTTGAGTTGACTCCCTTCCACCACTCCCACTTCACTCACTACAAATACATATTCAATTGCTAGCAGTTCGCTCTTCAGGAAGGAAATATGGAGCTGTCAGATACAAATTATAACCCAAGTGAAGGCAGATGGGGTTCACAAGAGTGCTAAGCTGTATCTCAGAGTAGTCACAATGAGAATAGGAAAAGGGATACTCGAATGAGTTGTCTTCAAAATGAGGACAAGAGCAATCCTCCAGCTGACAGCCCCTTAGCAATTAAAGGCTAGTACTTTCTGTCTTAGAATTTTTAATGTCACATTTACTTTTTTCTCCACCAGGTCATTTAAGGAGCAATCAAGTGAGGTGCTCACTAGATTCTACTTTCCAATAAAAAAAAGGCTTAAGCCAATTTTGTGTTTGTGCCGAGATCAGAAAGTATTTACATCCAAGTTAGCTTTGGCATGCTATGATTGATGCTTACTGTGGTCCAGCAAGCAGTTAATTGAATTGTAGAAGCTTTCATACATTCCCATTGCAACATTTTCTTCTATTTAGCACAGAATTAACCAGTGTTACAAATCCAAAGAGCAAGCCATCATAGCATAACTAGCTGAGCAGCCTACATCACTGCATTAATATTGTATTATTACATGAGAGCAACATTTTAAAATCTTATATAATAACTACAGGAACATACAATGCTTGAAAGTTAGCTTAATGTATTCTTCTGGAATGCACTAAACGTATTACATCACTGCCAATAAGTTGGGAATTCCAGACCTGATTTTCACTGTTTGGTATGGGTGTTGCATTACACTGGACAGAAAATAATATGACACCTTACGAAGATAACACAATGAAATTAATTATGATGCAATTTTATTTTCTCTCTGTAGCTCTCTCTGATTGGGGAGATTGATGATTCCCATGCATCTATTGAAGGCTGTCAGAAATGAAACATTAAAAGTGTATAGGAATGTTGATACCACACACTATTAATGCCAATGAGAGTGAATTTACAGCCTTGGTAAGTGTGGGTTTGAGACCACAGTCTTACAGGCAGCTTGAGCTTCCTAATCCCAGTCAGAACTGCTTTGTTCAGCACTCTCCCTCAAGTGGTATAGTTCAGAACTGCCAATCAGAACATTGTGAATTTGAATCTCATGGGATATCACAGTCTGAATAACCTGTCATTTGAAATTGTTCTGTTCTCAGCCTGGAGGCTGGAGGGAAGACAGCCTGTGAGCACGTGAGCTGCCTTATCACAGGCAGGGATATTCTCTCTTTCGCCCTGCTTGAATGGATAGAACAACAATTACAAGGGAGGTTAGTGGGAATCTGTGATAGTAAACAAGGAGCAAAAAAGAACAAGAGAAAGAAACAGATAAAAATGCTTTATTTGCAAGAAATTATTTTTAAATTTTCTGACATGAATGTGTTTCTTTTGAACCTTTCGTCCAGGACACCATCTTGAGCTGTACTTGATACACAGATCTGGTGTCACCTTAGTTGGTCACAGATTCACGTTTACAGATGTACAAACTAAGAGTATTAGGCCACACAGCCCCATGATCCTTCTCCCCCATTCGATAAGATCAGACCTGATTGTAAACTCATCTCTGCATTCCTGACTATTTCCACAAACTTATTAGACATCCATCCACTTCTGCCTTTTGCCTCTTTGGAGGAGAGTTCCAAAAAACTTTCAACTCATGTCATAACTGGGTGACCCCTTATTTTTAAACAATGATGCCTAGTTCTAGAGTCGTATGTTGCAGGTTCAAGCCCCACTATGGAGGCCTGAACACATCACACAGGCTGGCACCTTGGTGTGGTACTGAGGGTGCCCACCTTTCAGCAGAATTTGTAAAATAATGCTGTGAGTGTCCTCCCCAGAGGGTGCAAGAGATCTCATTGAACTAATCAAAGAAAAGGATAAGAATTGTTTCCAGTGTCTTGGCTGTCATATATCCCTCAATCTACGGCTTTGCAATGGATTATTCTTGTTATCACCATGTGGGACCTTGCTGAGGACATTACAGCAAAGACCACACTTCATAAAACATCTAAAGCTCTTAAAGCTGTAAAGCTCTTTGCATGTCCTGTTGTGAAAGATGATATACATTTACAACTGCCCCAGTGCAAACTGCCTTAAAGGAACTGTGGATGCTATTCAGTGGCTGGTCTTGGCAGGTAAATTTAAATTGTAGTTGCTACCAGGTGCATCAGCAACTCAAGAACACTTCCAAAACCAACGTAAAAACAACTTCAATATAGTTCTTCACAAAAAAACTGCATTCAGATTAGCTTAAAGATGAAAGGATCCCTCTGTAAATATGCCATTTTCTTGCATAATTGAAAGCAGAACCAAAATCCGGCCAATGGCAGCGTGAGTTAAAACTTGCCCTTTCAACTGTTGGGCTTGAGTTTCAATCCAGCCAGGGTATTGAGTTGAAAACTCATTCTGTGTGTGTGTGTGTGTGTCTGTGTGTGTGTGCGTGTGTGTGAGAGTGTGTGTGTGTGTGTGTGTGTGTCTGTGTGTGTGTGCGTCTGTGTGTGTGTCAACCTTTCAGCCTCTTTCATTCTCTCTCTCTCTCCACCTTCTGTCTCTCTCTCCACCTTCTATCTCTCTCCTCCTTCTGTCTCTCTCCACCTTCTGTCTCTCTCCACCTTCTGTCTCTCTCTCCACCTTCTGTCTCTCTCTCCACCTTCTGTCTCTCTCCTCCTTCTGTCTCTCTCCACCTTCTGTCTGTCTCCTCCTTCTGTCTCTCTCCACCTTCTGTCTCTCTCCACCTTCTGTCTCTCTCCTCCTTCTGTCTCTCTCTTTCTCGTACCTTCTTTCTCTCTTTTTCTTTCTCCTTTTTCTCTATTTCTCTCCCTCAGCTTCAGTGGAAATGGCAGGTTCAATCAGTTTTCCATGAACCTTTCCACTGGGTTATTGTTAGATTAATTTAACTTTGAGTCCTTTCTCTGACTTCACAGAAATATCCACTGTAAGAAATGGGCACATTTACGCAAACCAGCAACAGTTCTTGTGCAGGTGGGTACAGAAGAGAAAGTCTTGGTCTATATGTGGCAGTGCTGTAATGCTTTCTCCTAGAGCTGTTAATTTAAAAAGAATTTCATTATTCAACCCCAGTGTTTCAACACTATGGAATATAAACATTCACAAAGGGGACAAAAAAGTTTTTTAAAAAAATTAAAAATGCATTTGTCAGGAATTTGAAAAGTTCCTTATTAGGTACATTCAACAGGCTCATGGTGTGCCAGTGATCATTTTGTCTGAAGGTCTGTTGCTGAGAAATTTGGTAGTGCACAAGGCCCAAAGTATTCAGTGTGGCTGAGCAAACCTTGCACACTCTAAGGCCTTTCCTTTCAAGTGCTCTGTCATTCCACAGAATATAAATGAAAATAGGTGTCTGAGTTGATCGTCAGGTCCAGGCAGATGCAGTGAAGAGATGTCCAGGGATGGGAATATCAGCAATGGGTGAGAACCAATAAATAAGTAGGGGGTCAGTGCAAGGGTTGATGGAAGTCTGGTTGATGGTCAGCAGTAGGGGATCAATAGTTTGGAGAGGAGATTGGGTGTTTGGGACTGATATGAGTGGTCAAGATGGATACTTGGTAGGTGAGGTAACTGATAGTTAAGGGGATTGGTAGTCCATAGCAGGGAATCAGAGTCTCAAGTCAGGTTGGCAGAGTGAGTGGGGAGGGGGGTTACAAGAGATGGTGGTAAGGATTGCTTCTGTGATGTAGTGGGCAGTGAATTGTTACTTTCCACAGAGTCATTATCTGACCTGGTGATTGGGAATCGTAAATCAAATGACGCTAACTCCATCTTCACTGTCTTTCTGCTTTTCACTTTTCCCACTGCCTGGCCTGGCTGCAGGCCTTGGCTATGTGGAAGGATAAAGGTTGAAGGGTAGGGTCACTTTAAGGCAGGAAGAGGGGCCTCGTATCATCTGTAGCTTGTAAATCAGCAGAGACTGAGGAGGGAGGGTGAAGTGAGATGTGAGCATAAGGAATAGAGATGGAAGTGCTGTCTGCTTCATTGTTAACCCAGGATTTCATAATATCTAATCCGGTGATGGCATGCATTCTCTCCTCCAGGGAGTGGTGTGTTGCAGGGTGGGGATGGCTGGTAGTGGTTGCCAGGTGATACCTCCCTCCAGCTGCTGCATCCTGTTGTGCTGTGTTCCTGTGCTGGAAGAGAGCGGGATGACTGTCAGTGAGTGTGGTGTTGCATTCTTGATGATGTGCCTGTTTTGTTTGAATAGCTGATAGGGTGTGCAAGCTGTGAGGAAACATGTTTAGTTCAAGACCACCATAAGAACAGTTAATATGTTCATATGAATTTCCTCTGCTACCACTATAATAGATGAAGTAATCAACTATTTTTAATTGAATTAATATTTCTGTAAGACATTCCCTAACAGTAAGTATGCAAGAATATTGTGGAACATTTTAATGCTAGGTGCATTTCCCAATAGGTAGAGATTATTGGTGGGTGAGAGCTGGAGTTGTATTGAACCAACAATGAGGGGAGACGACTGGAGTTTTGGTTGAGATATGGACTTATACTCAGTGACCCAGACCACATGCGTGAGCTCATTGAACTTTCTGCACCAATGCAAGTAGATCTTCAGGCTTTGACTCCTGGTATTGCCCTTGCTATTTATTTCCAATTCCTGTTGAGTTTGGGCCATCTGACCTCTGTGGAAAACGATGTCTCCATCTCAACCAATATGACCTCCAATCCACTGTTGGGAAAAATAGGGAATCCACTCTCTCATATTATTCAACGAATCTTTCAGCAAGTTGTAAAAATTCCACAACAGCTCCATCCTCTGCTACAGTCACAATGCATTTCCCCTTTAAAAGATGCAGGCTGACTTTAAGCAGTGCAAGCTAACTTGTACTGATCTAGTGAATTTTGTCCTCCTGTTGAATCAAGAAGGAAAGCAATGGCATTGATTAGTGCAGGCCACTGAATTTTATAACAAGCAGATAGGGTGAATTTGTGGCACTGTTTACACCAATTAAGCAATTGAAGTTCAACTGGGCAACATGATCATTTTCAGGCACCACTCACTTTAGGGCCAATAATCACGCATTGGCCTCAGAGGGAAAGTTGACATTTATAGAATGTGAATCAGCCTCCCTTATCAAATAGGTGAGTAGGTATTTTTAAGGATCTTATGAATATAATTCTGCAGATAGTTCATTGAAAGACTGCTCTGAACCCTGCTCACTTTCAGATTGCAGGGACTGGTCCATATTTCAATTTCAATTATTCATGGCTTTAAACCTTTACTAAAATAATTGTAAATATGTAAGTAAAGACTTATCAAATTGCTTTGCCTATAATTTGAAAGAGGCATTAATTCATTTTGGAGGAGGTTAATGTCTCTATTAGAATAGGCAGCAGAATTTTATTTGAACATGTAAACCATTGATATAATCATCTCTCATCGGATAATTTTTTTGCCCATGCACTAAACAACAAGTCTCTTATAGGGGAGGGTTTGGTGAACTAAATATTTGGAAATATCAGGAGACCCAGAATCATATTGTTTCTGCAGGATTCTCCTATTCCTATTTTGTTTATTAGATATCCAGAAATGTGAACCATATAAGAATAACAAATCTGACATAAATCTAACTTTTATTGAAGATTACAAAATGCAAACAGATTTGGATGAAGTTCCCATTTGCTGGCATTTAAACTTCACACCACATAAAGCCTGATGAATCACAATTTATGTGTGTGGTGTATGAATTCAAAAATTGTTTTTGACTTTTAAGGATTGCTTTCTTTTTTTATTAAAAGCTTTAATGGATTTTCATTTTACAGTAAGCTTTCTCACTCTCTTTAAACTTTAAAATCAATATAGATTTAACACAAAAGCAAGTGCATTGACTGCAGATTGTGAGCAGCTGTGAGATCTAATCTAAGGGACCTAATTGAATTCTAATCCTAAAGATCATTTTGGAGTTAGTGCAAAAAATATTCAAATCTTTCCAGGAAAGCACAAAAAAAATCTTACTAACTGAAAAATTCAAGCCAATCTTAGTCTTGGAGCCCAGAAAGTGAATATGTGAATATCACTTTCTCCCTGTACACTTGCTTTGCCTTTTTAACCATGTTCTGACGTGTTTCTTAAACATGAGTTTCCTCTTCGAGTCATTCACCTGCAGCCCCCTTTTGAAAACACAACTCCATGGTTTTTCTGCAGCTGAATCACTTCAGCCTTGTGTGGAAAGAATCCTAAAGCTTCCATAAAGATAACAACAGCTCCCTGTGTCAGGCAACCTCCCTAGTTTGCCATCTCTGAGAGACGATCAGACAATGGGGCTGCAAATGAATCTTTGTGAAAACTGGTCGTGATAGTGTGGGAAACTATCTCCCAGAACTTTAATAAACCCTTCAAGTTGATCCCATTGAGCTGAAGCTTTAAGCATTATAATAAATGCAGGGCTTTCAGAAATATGTGTGTGGGCACAAATACCCTATTCAACTTCAGTGTGTTTATTTGCTTTTGGATTTAAAGCTTTACTTTGGTAAGCCATCTACAGGTGGAGCACTGTTTGTATGTATCTGCATTTTGATGTAGACCTTAAGGTGTGAACAAGTCTGCTTTCATTTTAGGCTATTGATATTTTTGGCGTTCCTACACTTTTCATCAATTTGATGCTGTTGTGCTTTGAAATGTGGAGGCGATTCAGCTCTGCAGGCTTGATCTTCTGCCATTAATCTAGGACCAGCAGATGGTGCTGCAGCAGTACCTCACCAACAATATTTTCCCTCTACGGAATGACATTGTTTAAAATCTCTTTCTTTTAATTTTAAGTGTGAAACCAGACAGAGGAGGAAAAATCTTTGGTTTATTTTCAGACTATCCTGGTATCACAGAGAAATTTTGTCTTTTTATGCAAAACAAGTGATAACAGATGTCTTCCAAAGGTATCAGACGCTCAATTTATAACTGTTAAGTGAGTTATTCAGTAAGGACTTCATTGTGCCAAGGTTAGTGCACTTCCAGAAATGCATTACTTGTGGTGTCACTAAGTTTACAATGAAAGATTTGCATAGTGAATAACAAATTCAAAGAGGGGGTAAAGGAAAGCAATGTTTCTGTTACACTGCAGCCTTGCTTCCTATGTATGCATTACCTGGTTTCAAAATAATTTATTGTTACTTTTGTCAAAATGCCTCTATGTTTTCCAAGACATTGTCTTCTCATTCGTACATTTCTCTCAAAAATATGATTTGGTTGCATTGGAATACAAATTCCTGGAGTAAAACCTATGTCTGCTTGAAAGAAATTTGTGTGGCAATTGACATTATCCAGCAAAGGTGTCGTCATGCTGCTATTAATTCTTTCCAGTGAGAACTAAACTTGGTGTGAACAAAATAGTAATTACTTATAAACAAGCATAATCTGTAGAAAACATTTATAAGTTACTGAGCTGAATGGTGAAAGCTTCTTTTGTAGAATATATCTGTTTTCAAAAAGCACACTTGTTTTTTTTCTAACTCTCATGCTTAATTTTTTATTTACAGTGGTATGAAATGACAGTAATTGTATGCTATTTGTTTCCCAAATTATCATAGCTTCCTTCAGGTTTTCAACAAGCTTTGATGTTGCAGAATTCTAACCTGGTTCAACAAACTACATTGCCAATTCTATCCCTTAACATTTGCCCTTATTTGATGTAAAAAGAAAATGTATTTACATCATTGTCAACAGGATTGAAGTATGCAATGAGAGACGAGACCAGAGGGTTTGAAATCAGGTTACACCTGGGGATTATGGACGAGATACCAAGGTCTGTTTCACAAACCAGATTGTCTTTGCATGATTTACCAGCGTGTATTGCGAGTCATTAGTAAAAAGACTGGAAAAGAGTTAAATTATAATATTGGTTGTCTTAGCATGTTGAGGTTTGTGGTGCTTTTCTAAGATAACATGTCTTGAAGTTGTCTGGTTGAACATATATGAGGGACACTTCATTGATCATACATGTAAACCAGCAAGAAGCGTATGTTAATAATCAGTTGTAAGATGGCAGGAAGCTAACTACAGTGTCCTGAACACAGTACATTAGTTAGCTTTCCCACACTTCATCATTTAATTTGTATGGTTTCCAAATCATGGTGATTATCGCCTATTAGTACTCTTGGTGACAGAGGGCAGGGCAATGTTGAAGCAGAGTTAATAAAGCAGAAACAGAAGCCTAATTACTCCATTAGATAAGTCTGACTGGTGAAAAATACTGCAAGACATACATAATGTAAATGGACCTGAATACTTCCTCCACCAATGTGAGATAATACATAACAATGATATGATGTATTGATTACTTTCATTCTGGTGAGTTTGTAATCTGGTATAACTTTGAGGAATAACATTGTTAAAAATTCTTATTGAAAATGTTCCATTTGAGCCATTGCCTCAATAGCATAATCTCCTTTTCTCTGACTTGGAAGGTAAAATAATCAGGGTAGTTACGCAATCATCATAACTGCCCCTTTGAGACTGATTTGAGAGTGACTGGGGCAATAATAATCTGTGGGACAAATATAGTGAATTTACTGGTGTTTCATACTCTAATTAGCTGATCCAGCCTACTCAAATGAGGGTGACTGGTTTAAAAGGCTGATAATGCTAGGAATTAAACTTCCTGATTGTGATAGAATGTGTATTCAGCATGGCAGGACATTCCAGAGTGCTTCACAACTAATGAAGTACTTTTAAAGTGTGGCTAAGTTATAATGGAAGGAAAGGCAGAAGGCAATTTCCCATAGTAACAAAATAAAAGGTTAAACCGTCTGTTTCTGATGGTGTTTTCTGGCAGGTAAGTGTTAACCAGGACACCAGGAAGGCGTCCCTGCTTTTCTTTAAATGGTATCATGGGACCTTTTACTTCCACCTTAGAAGCTAGAGGAAGACTCACTTTAACAGCTCATTGACGAAACAGCAAGCTTAATAGTTTAGCATTCTCTCAGTACTATACTAAAGTGACTGCCTTGAGTGTGTTTTCAAATTTTTGGAGAGAATCTTGAATCCACAACCTTCTGGTTCAGAGTGTGACCAATGCGCTCAGGCTGAAATCTGGAAATCAGGACACTAGCAATTTTATCAGAGGACTGGAATGTGGGACGTTTCCTATTAAGTCAAAAATACATCAATATAGTCATCAGATTTTGACTGAGATTCGATGTAAAAGAAATCAGAGAGTAATTAAATCTTTGTCAATATAAAGAAGGTAAAATATAATTGAAATGTCTTGTCTGAAGCCCTGTGGGTGACTACAGTATGAATTTAGAAGAATTAATGCAGATTTACACCCATTATTTTACTCCCCTTGCACTCCGTATGCTATGTTAAAACAAATGTAATCCAGTAATAGTTTTATTCAGTTTATGTAAAATCAATTTGCATATTAATATTTTAAGTCCTGATTTCTCTTCATTCATTGCAATAGTATTCAAGCCATGTTGGTGGAGGTCTTCGATTCCAGATATCAGCACAAAAGAGAACAGGATTAGTCTGTAATCTCTGACTAATGTCTGTTTATATGCAAGTCAAATAGTTTTGATTCACTGCAAAATTTGAGTTCAGAATTCCGCTTTAATTCAGATTTTGATCTAACTTCCAATGCTAAACATAAACCCATAAAGCCATGTTGTTAAAAATCTATGGCAGTTAAATGATTAGCAGATTCCAAAGGTCAACTTACACCCTTAGCTATATAATGCACTCTATTTTCTGCATGTTCTTGTTTTATTTTGCCTCTTTTAAAATTAATTTTGTCAGACCATAATTTTGATAGAAGATGCAGTTATAAATGTGTAGTTTTACCTTTGGAATTACAGAATTGGGAAATTAACCATTTTATGCATTCAGCCCCATCATCATATTCTCCATAACCTGAAGTAGATTTGCTCTGAGAGCACAGTAATAGCTTATGATTGTTTAGGGGTGGCTGGGTGTGTTTTTTTTAAAAAGTTCTTTAATGTGATTTTGGTATTTTCAGTAGATTTAGTTGAATGTGAGCTTTAGTCAATGCATATCAGTTCAGCTAATGAAAGGAGTCAAGAATTGGATCCAATGAGCAGCTGGGAACTACAATGGGAAGATATCAAAAGTCCTGGAATATATTTCCGAAGCACTGAGTAACTGAACAAAATTGCTGAAGAATGGGCCATTACGGGGAGAGTAAGGCAGTTTTAATAGAACCTCCACTGCAAGATATAGGAGAAAAGAAAGATAGACTTAATATACTGATGTCAGCCATCCTAGAAGCATCTGGTGTAACGTGGTGACAACAAGTGACAACTAACAGCCACCACCATATCAGGGGTGATTGATTTATAAGAGAGACCTTGACTCAATCCAGAGAGCTCAAAGATGACTGGAGGTAGAGGAATCCCTGTAGGCCAATAATATAACCTTACAACTCACTAACATGCTTCAGCCCTAGTTGGG
>JARFYF010000017.1:32273469-32294671 GCA_030265395.1 Rhina ancylostomus | reverse complement strand
AATGCACATTTAGAAAAACACCAATTTGTATTGATTTGGTTTTTTTTGCAGAGTTTAACAAATCACTGACAGTGAGCTTAGGATTCTTCTAGAAGTTATAAATTTTATTTGGGGGTTTACTGGGTGTGGCAAACTAGGACACACCCACTATACTACTAGCATTGACGAACATTCAGAAATTTCAAAAAAAAGTCGATAGTACTGTTATAAAACAAAAACAAATTAAAAAAAATTGAAATCTAAACATATGAAGTATAGGAAACATTTAACTCAATTAAATACAAAAAAGATGTAAGTTGCCTGAAATTCATCTGTCTCCTTAGAACATAATACCTAGAACACTACACCAAAGGAACATGCGCTTTGACCCACAATGTTGTGCCGAACGAATTAAACTAATGGAACCTAATCCCTTCTGCCTGCAAACAGTCCATCCATATCCCTCCATTCTCTGTACATTCATGTGTCTATCTCAGAGCCTCTTCAACACCTCTATCATATCTGCCTCCACCACCACCTCTGGCAGCACATTCCAAGCACCCACCGCTCTCAAGACAATCTGCCCCACACATCCCCTCTCACCTTAAATGCACGCCCTCTAGTATTGGACGTTTCAACCCTGGGAAAAATATACCAGCTGTCCATAATATCTATGACTTCCATAATTTTATAGACTTCTATCAGGTCTCCCCTCAGCCTGCACCACATCAGAGAAAACAACCCAAGTTTGTCCAACCTCTCCTTAGAGCACGTGCCCTCTAATCTGGGCAGCATCCTGGTAAACCTCTTCTGCACCCTCTTCATAGCCTCCATATCCTACCTAAAATAGGGTGACCAGCTCCTTCACAGCCATTCCTTGCCATTGAAATGAATTGTTACCTGAGCCTGCACCAGGTTGTCATAAGTTCCATGGGCAAGTTTTTTGGGATAAAGGCTGGGAAGCTGCATATGTTGGCCCTCCATTGTTGGCAATGAGCGGAATCCAATTGTCTGTAGATTCATTAGCAAGATGGTGACAGTCAACTGTGAGGAAACCTGGGACTTCTGGATTGTGCACTGAAGTCCCCAACTTCCTCAGTTACAGAGGCAAATATCAGCAGCTCAGTATGGAACTCTTGTATTTTTTTCAGGAAACTTTGGGCCAACAAACTTTGCAAATGTTCTTTCAACATAACTATAGATAGCTACAGACATAGTTAAACTGACCAAAAGCAGAGTATAAGGTACTGATTTTAAGGGGTGTCTTAGAAGAAGGAGGAGAGATATGCAGATATTTAGGGAATGAATTTGTGAGTTTAGATCCTTGACAGATGAAGCCCTGGCCACTGATGATGGGAATATTTGTATTTATGAATGCGTAAGGCTCCGGAAATGAGGCAGCACAGATATTTTGGAGTTTGTTAGCATTGAAAAGACCACAGAGAGAGGGGGATCTAGGTCAACTGAAGGATCTGAAATGGGTTGGCAAGTTTAAAATTGACATGTTGTTTAACCAAGAACCAATGTAGGTTATTATGCAAAGTGGTGATGATCTATTTATTTCTTTAAGTGTAAATGGAAAATTAGAATACATTTTTAGCTGTAATGAATGTTACCAGGATATTTGCTGAAGGGACTAAATAAATATAATAACCCTGCCTACATGACTCAGTGGATTTGGTAGAGTATCCTATTTCTAGGTCATGTTTATTATCTTTTAACCGGAGTGGAAAATAAGGCTTACTTTAGTTTATACTTGCCTCTGGACTGCTTCAACCAGGAAAAATGAACGAGGCATTCAGGCTTATTTGTATTGTCATCTTAAAAAAAAAGTACTAATATAGTACCAGATCAATTGTGACTTTAGAACTGGAGAACTGAATGATTGAAAGTGGCAAGGTTATATGGGGATAATAGATGAGCGGTACCCAATGGTTGATGAGGGTCAGCAAAAGCACTATGCTGCAAATCCAACATCAGAAATAGCAAAACAATAGTTACCCTCCCTATCATTTCATTATAATTTCAATTGTGCTCATACTTTTTTAGATAAAGTTGTTAACATTTTATACACAAATGTATTTGAATGATTATATTTGGGCAAGGAATGGGAAATTTCACACAGGAATCTCATGCAAACTCACTTGCCATTACAAAGAGTTAATAAAATTAAATCCTAATTGATGTTAGCATATCTATAGTAAGTCAGCAGTCATAAAGAGTGGTTCATATTTTGCAGAAAAACACATTTTTTAAACCCACAATTGCAATGAGCAATTAAAAGGTTTATAATTTGTTATTTAGAATGACTCATTGGTCTCTTGCTGAGCTAATCCCCTACGTGAAGCAATAATTATTGGTCGCCTTTGTGTTTGCAAGCATTTAAAGCTATTAAATTTCCACCACATGCATTTTGGTGAATCCTTTCAAATCGAGACTGTGCTCCTTTCTGCTGGGTAACCATAAGTATAAGTGAAGAGTTGTGCTTCCGGTTGCAACTGAAATCTGATTAATTTTCTGTTTTAGCTCTTGAGTACCATACTGTATAATGAGACTAAAGGGCCCTGCAGGAGTCAAACAAACCATGAATATTCCCTTAAAGGGATCACCATGATAAACATGGTATTGTGATCAGCAATTTTACTGTAACTTCATGTTCAGTTTCTGAAATCAAGAGCAGAAACCTGATTTGCCACAGTATCAACTGCAAACAGCTGCAGCCTTGGAGCCTTGTGAACTCAACTTAACTTGACCTGTGTCATTTTACTGGAAAAGCAGCTGATAAGGTGTGGTTCCTAATATTTTAATAACTTCTGTTTTTGTATTCAGTGTTGGTTAATTTTAGAAAGTACAATTACAAGTTTATATATATATATATGTGGATCGAATCCTTTTATTATTAAATAGTATTTATTTTTTTTGCTGAAATATGCATCCAATCCCAACATTGGACATGACATACAGCAACCATACAACAACTTACATTTGTATAGTGCCTTTTGACTAACAAGACATCCAAAATCACTTTACAGAAGCATTATCAAACTCAATTTGAAATGTTAGGGCAGAGGTCATGGAGGTCAGTTGTAAGGAAAGCCTTACAAGAGGGGAGCGAGTTGATTGGTTTAAAGGGGGAGTTTGAGAATTTAGACTTTTAGTAGCAGAAGGATGGCTGCCAATGGTGGAGCTCAGGAGGCTAGAATTGGAGGACAGATAACATGGAGGGTTTTTAGGCTAGAGAAGCTTAGGGATATGGAAGGCAAGGTCTAGAAAGTTTTGAAAAAGGGCTGAGATTTTAAGGTTGAAGTATTGCTTAACCAGAAGCCAGGATAGGTTAAAGTACAAAGGGTTATCAATATTTTCACCTCCTCCAGTATAAATGTAATAGAATATAGTTTTAATTATTTTGTTTACAACTCAATTATTCTTTAAATTAATTTAGTGCAGTGGTAACATAGTTTTGGATGATTTCAAGTTTTCATTGAGATCACAATCTCAAACATGGGTCTCAGCTCTCAGACAAACTCACTAGTTGGGTTAAGTGGAGTTTTGTAATTTTTTTCTGGACATGAGCCTGCTCATCATGTACCAGCAGAAGTTTTGTCTTATTCAGAGAATGAAAATGGAACAGTGCCACCTCTAGAGGTTCACTTCCTGTCAGATCACAGAAAACCTCTGCCAACTCACCTGCCAAGTATTGGAAGGAGCTTAATCCAAACCTCCTGTCACATTAAATACAGCAGTAGGAGTCAGCATAGGGATCAAGAACAGGTTGGATGGAAATTCATGCCACAATCTAAGATATCTTTAAATCACTTTCTGGAATGGAAACTTACAAGATTTTTTTAAGGCAAGTTTGTTTATCTGTTGAGTTACTAAATCACCTTTCCTCTTCTGAGGTGTTAATTACTTGCAGAGATATAGTTTTTTTTTGTTGGCATAGTTATCCTTAAGTACCTCCACAGTTTTCATTGATGAATCTTGGGATTGTTAGGTGGATGGCTATTCATTATTGGCTGCATGACAGAAGAGCTTGAACTGAAGTTAACACACATACACATTAAGAATGGAAGCCTTTGCCTACTTCTTTTTCCTGATGCAAATACTGAGATTAACTAACTGAGCATTGACCAAAGATCTTGCTGGTCTGGTAGCTCAGCTCTTCACTGTCTGAACATGCCAAGTTTTTAGGGAGCCAAATAATGATGAAATTTCAGTCCACTGAGAACATTACATTTTTCTCTGCAATATGAGATTTAAAGAATGATAATCAGACAGCTTTATTGCTTCTGTTTGAGTAATGATAACTCACAGAAGTTTTCTTATTGTAACAGGGTGAGGTCTGAGAACAAATCATGCTTACTGGCCAATTTCAGTTAACCATTCCTTGTTTGGCACACCCTATTTGTAATTATATATCAGCATTAAATAAATTCAGTCATAAGCACTTAAGATTTTTGGAGCTGTGATTTTTTTTGACTGCATAGTTGGTATCTGGCCATTGCATTAATATGTTTTTTAGAAATGAATAACCCTTTGCTCAAATATTTTGAGAGCCCTATTTTTAGTGAAAAGAGTTACACACTTATTCATTTTCTAATCTTAAAAAAGATTGTTTGCACAATTTTAACATGCCTGATCAAAAAATTCATATTAAGTCTTAATTGTATGCATTATCAAAGAACTACAACAGAACCAAAGGCGTATATTGATATTACAGCCTGTCTAATCGAGATATAAAAACCTTTATTTAATTGTGGCCATCTCGAGATAAATGACCTGAAACTATGTATTTAAAGAGGAAATATTTTATTTTTAAGATTTCTGAGAACAGCCAAGAAATTGAGGTTTGATTTTAGGGGAGGAGTAAGAAGAAAGCGTGGATCTCATTCCTCAATCTGATTTAAGGATGTGGTCTACGTGGGCTTAATAGCCACTTTTTTATATCTTCTTGAATCATTCAAACATGCAAAAGGAGAATGCAAAAAATATGACTTCAGTGTAGCCTGACTCATTTTTAACCTATCTTGCATAACCACGGACAATCTGCCTAACCCATTAAATTTCCGGGTGAATGGCTTTGCAGAGTTCTTCCTGGAATCTGTCCTGAGCCCATGTTAAAAAAAAATGACATTCCACACTATTTATCTAATCTTGCAAAAAATGTTAATTCATTTTGATTGCCTGCCTTCCTTGCATCTAGGGTATGATTTCTACCATATCTATTATAATGCTGTTTGTAACTAAACATTCATCTTTTTCCAGTTTATGAGTATTGATTTTTTAAAAATCACAAGCAATTTTATATGGGAATTGAAACCACATATTCCATGAAGAGGGATGATTTTTTTTCCCCTAATCCAGTCTGAAACTTGTTCATAATATGCTTCATCCTATGGTTGCAGTTTTGCTCGGTTGTGATCCTTCTTATGGTTGAGCAGGCTGCCAACACTTATGTCCCCTGGCAAAATACTGGAGGAGTTTTGACACTCTTGGCTCTGCAAACCACTACCTGTTGAACAAAAAGGATTGAAATGGAAACTCAGTAAGTTTGAAAATCAAATCAAAATAATAATAAAGATGAAAATGAATAACAAAATATCTAAAGAATTTGTGTGCTTTGGGACACATTGAATATTTATCAATCAATGTTGGACTAATATTTTGGAAGAGATCATTGTGAATCTTTGAAAGTGGAGAGAAGTTTCATATTGTTCAATCACCTGCTTTGGTTAGTTGTCCTTTCTGGTCTAATGCAAGGTATAGGAGTAGATTTCCTTCCATAACCTGGGGCTGTTGATTGCAACAAGCACTGAAAAGCTGATAGGAGAAGAGCAGTCCCACAACACAACCCATTCGGCAGTTTGTAATTGGCAAATGGTCTCCCTCCCAGCCTGATTTTCCTGCATTGACCGTGCACTGTTGCACGGAGAATTCATCAAATATTACACACCTGCTGATCATTTACATTCCATGTTGTCTCCATTTAAAAAGAGCAGATCTCAACAGTTTAATCCTGGCATGATTTCCATCAATTGTTCTGAAATGCTGTGAGTGTCCTGTTTTTTTTAAAGCTCCAGCTTCTGACGTTGTATTTTGTTCCTCTGCCTATTCCCCAGCACAAGACTGTTGTGTCTCCTCCTTGTGATGTACTCTGACTAATGTACATCATTTTGGATTGCTTCTTCTCTATAGCTGCAAGTTATAGATTGGAAATGTAAATTAAATTGGCTATAATGTTGCTTATGGGTGCTTCACTAGTAAGTGATGACTTTTCACTGTAGCAGATTTTCACATATTTTTGCTTTTTTTAGACACACATTGACATCATCTGCTACAGATAGACTATGACCTAATCAAACCAACCTTTTCTTTAATCAAAATGCCTTTAGACTCTAATTATTTTGGAGGTTTCTGTCTAGTCCAGTAGAGCGTGCAGTTTGTTTCAAGATGAATCATGAATAATGACCAGTCCTGCATAGTTAAATTGACTATATTATTGATTAGGCTGATTAGTCATGGACATGCACTTTGATTGCATTATAAAGAAGATCTTGTAGCTTTGTAAAAGAAGTAGAATTTCATCAGGAGAGAAATAATTTAATAATTATGTTCTAACTAAATGGATCTAATAAAGCATCTCTACTTTATAACCGTAAGATGTTCCATGTCAGTAGGGATTTGCTTTGGGACAGAATTGTAACAGATATTTGAATGGTATGTTTAGATCAGGGGTGGAAAAATAATCAAATTTATAGCAGAAAGAAAGTGATGCTATCTAAAATATTATTGGGACATTGAATTTGTAATACGGAATTTTATCTTCTTACAAAAACATGCTGATATCAACGTGGAATTTCTATTAGCTCACCTGAAAGAGATTGTCATCAATACTTCAAATGAAATCCTTTGTGTTTGCCTTCTAAACAATTCAAATAATTGGAGCACAATTTAGTTAAATAAAACTAAAATCTTTAGTTCGTGAAAAGAAGAAGATCGTATGAGTAAAGAGGAGAATTCAGGAAAGATTAGGGTACGTTCAGTCAAAGAAAATAATACTTGCATTGTAACTCCAGACTTTTTTTCTGGGATAGATAAAGGACATAATGCTGAATATATGACCAGGTATTAGGCCATTATTGAAAGCTGTTTTCTTTCATAATGTAGTCCTTTGAAGAATTCTAACTGATCTAAATTCTCATTGCTGTCATAAATATGAACCAAGACAACAGGGTCTCAATTATAGTTGTTACCAAGGTCAGAATTTTCTGCAATTTTCTTGACTTTAGCTTCAATCAACATTGACTAAATCAGGTATGATGGCTATTGTTATTTACAATTGGAGGCATTATAATAGTTAGTCTTAAACTACTGAATCATGAACCCAGTTTACACTGATTAATTGGCTATTGATTTGGATTTGATCCCATTCAAAAAGAAACAGGATAACTTGGCAAACATTCCAGCTGGAGTGATTCCAAAATAAAATTCTATCCCAATTCAGTTGAAGTGAAAGGAAAGCCTAATTTTGAATTAACAGCCTTTCTACTCTGTTAAAATGCCAGATAATTCCAAATTTCACAGAGAAATATTTCTGCACACTGTCTGGCCTAACTCAATAATTCCTTATCCATATTTGATTTCAAATTGCTGTTGGCGTGCTGAGAAGAGACATTTCACTTGCATCATGAAAGGCATCTCCAGAGGAATGGAAATGCAGCTTAAAAGTTATTTACTTAGTTATATCACTGAAGACATTGCCACAACATAAAAATAAAGGTGACTTAAATGACTGATATGAGAATATGCAACAATTAAAATTACATAGGAATTTTCCTTTGAATGCAAGATTTAATGCCCGTTAACACATTACCTATGCCACTGCTGTAAAAAAAGAACTGTTCCATCTAAATTTTATCTGTAGCTAGCAAGAGAATTGAAGGATGGTTGCTTAATTTAGTTACAAACTTATTCGAGTTCAATTTTACTCAAACATCAGAATTTTGTACAGAAAATACAGTTACAAAAGGAGAAATTTTGATTTAATTAGCCCATGTAGTTCGATTCTTTGTTACTTTCATAATTTTGGTAGATATTTTCACAAATTTGTATAGCTTTGCAATTCCTAGTAGTAAGAATCACCCATGATGAACTGGCATCCATTATTTTTCATCTATCAACTGCTACCAATATAACATGTTCTACTTGCTGCTATGATGTAATGAAGTATATACCTATTAAAAATCAATTTCTTTAGTTACACACAAAAGAAGACAAAATTCCTCCTTCTTTGAATGCTTGAGGATGACTTTGACACTAACCATTATTATTAATTGTCTTTGAGATGCATTAGATTCCAAAGCCATTCTATATATTTTTATTTCTCACTTGAACCAGATCTGGCATTTCATTACAGGTACCTTTTTGAAGTGCCCTTTTTTAAGTTTAAAAAAAATGTCTTTCATTGAATGTATTCTCCTCCTGATGTCAAACCATTTAATTCCTTCCAATTCATTGCGAGGTCTTGTCTAATCCAATACTCAATATTTTAAAAGCAACTGTCAAGGTTCAGAACTCAACTTGTACTGTGCCTTTATTCTGTGCTTCAGATGATTTCAAGTATTCATGGTCTGAATGACGGACCTGTAGTTTTACACAAAGTGAAGCCAACCTACTTTCAGTTTTACTCCAGATGGAAAAAGAAGTCAGGGAGAGTAATCAGAGCACAAAGCAGAAAATGCTGGGAATATACTCAAACAGCATCTGAAAGGGGAAAAGGGCTCTCACCCTAAAATGTTCAAAAAAATATATTCCAAGTGGCAAGTGAGTTCTCAATGGTTTTAATGTTAGAGTAATTGAAGATGAACTTATTTGTGTTATTCAGTTTTAATCTCCCAGCACAAACGTACACTACCATGAAAACAAATCAAAAGATGTAAACTTTTAAATCAGAAAGAATAAGAAGAATTGCACAGAGGTATTTTGTTTCTGAAATGATGATATTTTGCCTTGCTGGACCTTGCTACTAAGCACCAGACTGGCTTCAATCAGCAAGCTCCCACTGGAGAGATTGCACCAGGTAAGTACAAACTTTGTTTGGAGGTCAGGTATGAGGACAGGCATCTCACTGATTATCACAGAATCTTCCCCCAATAAATAGACCTATCTGTATGAGCTGAATTATAATCAAGGGAGTATTCCAGCCAAAGGTGAATGTTGTTTCAAAATTGGCTGATTTTCAACCAACCTTTTTTTAAAACAATCTCCATATGCCATCACCAACCTAATGAAGGGCTTGCCATCTGGTATAAAATAAAAGTGTTTTGCACAGACGAAGCAGAGAGGACACAAGAGTCAAAACCCAGCAGACTGTCCACTGGCCCAGTCACAATCACTTTATCGTGAAATGTTTTACTGCAGACTTCAACAGCTTGTGCTATGTTTGCAAAATCTCTGGTGATGATGAGAATGTTTCAAATGGTGGCCTCATGCAGCTTCGTGTCATTATTTCCTAATTAGCATAATAATCAGGTACACACTTGTGCACCATCCCAAACCAGTGTGACTTGGCAGAGATTCTTGGTTTGAAAAAAAACCTGTGGAGTCGGCAGTACACTAATCTTTAACATTAAAGAATAAAACCTGGTTAGGAAGTATCCTCAGTGGTAATTTCCCTTTCAGCTCTTCATCTGATCCCTAATGATTTTTTTTTTAACTGCCTTCTTTTCCTGCCCCTGCCTTGAAGATATTGATCATACTCTCTCCTGGCCATAAGCCTGGAGGAAGACCCACATAGTCCTCAGGGAAGTGGATGAAAACTGCCATTTATACCAACTCCAGAGTTGCAGCAGGTCACCAGTAGAACCACTGTTTAATTTTAGAGCCCTTGATTTCTCACTCATTATGCTTCTGTGGCATTTATCCCAGTGGTCATTATTTGTATCTTTGATCATGACATTGATTATTTGCAGACAAAATAATTATTGGAGTATTGGTTGAAATGATGGGAATCTCGTAGCTGAACCCAATCCATCACTATCCAGAATCTCCATCCCGAACCCAAAAGTACATAAGTTGATTTTGGGTACTGAGTGTGAGATGGAAGAGCTGAGTACAGGATATGGGTGGAAACAGGTGCTCTCTTCATCTGCATGGCTCAAGTTTTTTATGGGTAAATCTGGTGAACCACCTTATTATCTCCAGCTCCATTAGTCCAGCAGTATACCCATTGAAATGCAGCCCCATGGGGATGACACTTTTTTCATTCATGAGATACGCGTGTCCTGTGTCTGGAGTTGTCCCGTCCCTGATCCAACATGAGGAGTTCCTTGAGGTGGATTCAGAGCCAACCACTGAGGCGTGATTATTTCCAGGTTAGGCAGATCCCCCACAAATTATGACCAAATGTGACTGAAGCACCAAATTCTAGATGAGACACTGCCCTCACACCCGCTTGTTAGTTTATTACCTTTAACTCCCCTTTCAAGACTAAACGTCTACTTCCAGTTCCCTGCTGTTAACTCTCCAGCCTGAAAACCATGCTCCCTCCACAACTCCAGAAAGAGCACATGAGGCCTGGGAAGCTGCTCTCCTTCCAATGAGACTTGACCTAATTCAGTGAAGTTTCTTGGACATTAATTATGGAAAATACTATGCAAACAAAATCCATTGGAGCATCACTCAGAAAAGCTGCTCCCTTCCAGTTTTGAGAATGTTATTTCTTTACATTTGGAATCAACTGTTTTTTGAAAGTCGCTTGGATTTTGCCATTTATTTTGGGGGAAGATTCAACCTGCCATTTAGTAACAAGTGTGCATTCTGCTCTGCTTCTGAGCTTCGGTTCCATTGAGTTGAGCAAGCATTTTCTGGTCCATATTTCCCAGAAAAGCAACTAGAAAGACACTTAAAGATAGAAACTGGCCTGTACATGGATCCTGAAATTTAATCTGCGAATTAAATGCAATGAAACCTCAGCATTGGTGAGATATGAAAAGAAACACTGCCAAGTAGCAGTTCTCTGACCCAAATTAAATGAAGCTGAACTAAACATATTCTGAGATAATGACAGCTTAACATAAAACATATTTTAAAAATTGAATAAATAGCTATTAATATTTTAATAATAAAATTGAAAACATCATCTCAGCCAGCGATTCAGGCATGCAGTCACTTCTAAATAAGAATCCACCTGTTTCTGTCATAAGAACCAAAAATCATCCAGAGCTTATCCAACGCAAGTCTTGAAAAATGAACCCAGGTCCACTGTGTCAGGTATCTGATGATCTGAGTAGGTTATAATTTTTAAAGTGGAACCTGCCAAGATGTGACAAAGAAAATATCCCAGATTTTAAAATATCAGCCAGTATGCTGGTGGTTCTGTCTCCAGGGAAAGAAACAGGTCACTAAAGAACATCTGTCCAATAAATATTATTGTTTGCTTGAGGAGTACGCAGAGTCTGCCCAGACACGCTGAAAGTTTTTTTTATGGGGAAACGTGCTTGTGACTCAGGGAGCAAAAATCTTCAGTACAGGGGCAGAGCAGCCGATGTGCAGTAAGAGCCATTTCAGCCGCAATTCCAGTGCAATAGAAGCATCAGCTTCTCAGAAACCGGAAGGATATGTTTTGTAAAATATTCAGGCCAACCAACTCTCCTTCATTCACCAGGAACTGTGTTTACCTGTCTGTCAGCCTTGGCTCAGTAATAGTGTTTTCATCTCTGAGTCAGGCAGTCCAGTGTTCACTCTCTACTTCAAGGTGTGAGTCCATAATCTCGGCTGACACTTCTGTGCAGAAGCGAGGAAGTGCTGAGGAATAGGCCATTCAGCTGCTCACGGCTGTTCCACTATTCAGTTAGATCATGGTTGACTTGTACCTTGACTCCATTTATTTGGTTTTCATCCATATCCCTTGATACCCTGACTTAACAAAAAGATATGTCTCAGTCTTGGAAATACCAATTGATTCCATGTTCACTGGCATTTGAGGAGTGATACCCAGAATTCCTATTGTGTGGAGAAAACTGATTCCCTGGTTCACACCCTGGCTCTGTCCCCTGTTCCTACACTGCAGCCAACAGAGGAGCTCGTTTCTCCATCAGTATCCCCTATAGTCTCATTTTAAACAGCATAATTATATTATACATTACGTGTGGCACAGTGGCTCAACTGGTAGAGCTGCTGCTTCACAGCTCCCAGCAACGCCAGTTCAATCCTAAGGGAGGGTGCTGTCTGTGTGGAATTTGCGGTGTCTCCCCATGACTACCTGAGTTTCCTCTGGGTGTTCATAGTTCCCTCCCACATCCTGGAGTTGTACAAGTTGGTATGTTAGATGGCCACTGTAAATTGCCCCTTGTGCGTGAAACAATCTTGTGGAGAGTGATTGAACCTGGGAGTTGAGAAGAATGTAGGGTGAATAACAAAAATGGGATTAGTGTTGATAGGCTTTGGTTGTCAGCATAGTGGGTCAAAGGACCTGTTTCCATACCATATGACTGTGGGTCTTATGCCTGGACTCACTTTGTTGATTCTGCGCTGGTCCTATTTCAAGACAAATAACTTTCCCTCGGGTCGAAGTCCGAAACTGAACATAGCACTGCAAGATGCCAGACAACTTACCATCATTTTAGATTCCAGCTGTCTTGAGATAAAGACCATCAAGGTTTTAGCCTTTATGATTATTTTTGTGTCTCCTCACTGACTTTAAGTAATTTGATGGCACCCAGTGAAACCTTATGACTACCAATGCATTGAGCTTCCTGCAATAATACTTTGGAGCAAAAACAGAGAATGCTGGCTAGGCAGCATCTGTCACCATCACCTTCATCTCACCATCAACTTCTGTAGAGAAGAATTACCATGTCCAACAATGTCTTCGTTAGCTGTGGTATTGATATTGGTTTATTATTGTCACTTGTACTGAGGTACAGTGAAAAACTTGTCTTGCATCCTATTTATACAGATCAATTCATTACACAGTGCAGACATTTCAGATCTAAAACCCTTCTAGAAGAGTCCAAGAGCCAAAATGTTAACTCATTATCTCTCTCTACAGATGTTTCCAATATTTGGTGCTTTTGTTTCAGATTTCCAGCATCTAAAATTTTTTTGATTTCGATCTGCTGTTTTTTGATTTTGATCACGAAGCATGATTCGTTGCTACAACAGACCCACCTTCCCTGATGCACTCGGCTGATCCACCATTTGTGGATACTTCTGGGTAATGGACAGATGCTGTCTTCCTATCAGACAATGTGAGCAGATCAAGGATCCTAGATGGCAGCCTCCCATAGATAATGAGCTTGCCCCAACTCTCTTCAACATTTGCATAAGAAATATCCGTTCACCACTTCAAGGAAATTTGCGTGTGTCATTGATCTGACATTAACTATGCGGGCATATCCCTTCAAAGAGAGTGAAGGTTTGTCAATGAAGGCTGGGTATTTCTGCAAAGGTGGGCTGTGACCAAATCTAATTAGGTCTGAGCTTTCAACCTCACCAACCAGAAGGCATGTGCTCATCTCACCATCACCTTCTGTAGAGAAGAATTACCATGTCCAACAATGTCCTGGTGAGCTGTGGTATTGATATTGGTTTATTATTGTCACTTGTGCTGAGGTACAGTGAAAAACTTGTCTTGCATCTCATTTATACAGATCAATTCATTACGCAGTGCAGATACATTGAGTTAGTACAGAGTGCATTAAGGTAGTACAGGGTAAAAACAATAACAGAATACAGAGTAAAATGTACTGCAGGTAGACAATAAGGTGCAAGGTCAAACAAGGTAGATTGAGGTCTGGAGTCCATCTCATCGTATAAGGGAACCATTCAATAGTCGTAGTATCATAAGATAGAAGCTGTCCTTAAGCCTGAGCTTAACTCTCAACACTTTCTAAGAAATAATGGAATGATCTAGAATGAAAGCAGGGCAGAATGTATTGTCATAGTCTCATACAGAGAGGTCACTTTCATGGATGACAACCTGGACCTCTCTATCCATAGAAACCTAAAGAGACTCACAGCTCATCTCTTGGCCCCCTGGATACCTTTGTGGATCTGTGTCCAAGCCCTAGTAGGACATGACAATTCAGCAGCTTGGACAAAAGCATAAAACAAAATGACTGTCTGGAATAAACATCTAATTTCTGACACAACAACAAAGTCTCCTACCTTTAACATTCCACAAAAATATGGAGGGTTCCAAACTGGAGGCATTGTCACATTTGATCAGGCACTTAACTCACAGATGATATTTTAATAGTACTGCAGAATATGGCTCTGGCAATCCTGATTAATCTGTGGACTGCATAACAACACAAACCTCTTTACAGATATTGCAGAGTTATATTCCCTTGGCTAACTAAACTTAAACTAGACTTACAATTATTGCTCCAAATGAGTTATATGAAAGAAAAAGTGATTTGGACACAGAAATCTATTTTCTTCTCTGCAGCTCCTACTTTCTCATCATTAAGAAAATGTTCTGCTTTGTCTTGGATTCTGCATTCATCATGATTTTGCTTATTCACTCCCTGTCTAAGTCTCTATACTACTGCCTCGTAACTTTATTTCATCTGCAAATTTGAATATACAGTTATCTCTTAATCCAAGCTATTAATACATTTTGGGGAATAGCAAAGCCTTCAGTACAGAAATCTTAGTAATCAGCACTTGTCTTACGCCTCCTAAAAACATCCCTTTTCTCCCTCATTGACGTCTCTTACCTCATCTTTTGAAATAAGTATTAAGCTGAAGCCCTTTTTACCTGTTCAGTTGGATGTAAGTGATGAGAAGATAGGAGAGGGTAAGTCTTCTGACAGACTGGCCAACGTTATTTCTCAAACAGCAAATCCCGAACTCAGCAACTGGTCACTAACCTTCCAAAGCACAAACTTGCTGCTGCATTTTCTTGTATGGCAGCAGTGAGTACATTTCAAACAGTAATTTGTTTGTTTTCAAACATTTTGATGTGGCTTGAGAATATGCAGAATAAATTTGCGTTTTTTTCTGGAAATTGCAATGTTTCCTGCACACGAGTAATATTGGTTAATGGTCAAGTCTTTCCCTATCTCCTCTTGTTGCAAAGAAGAAGATAGAACTCCACTAATATTTTAAATAGTTGTGAAAATGCTGCATCATAAGTGTAAAACTGAAAAACATTTCATTACTGCTGTTAATTCTGGGCAAGCCTGCAGTCTCCTGGCTTCCTGACTATTACTTGTTCTCCAGGAGAGAAAACAAGAAAAAAAGCTCTGCAGGTTGTGAAAGAATAAAAGACTAAAGCACAGGTGGATGGAAACAGTGGAAGGAGAAAGAGAAGCAAAAAATAATAAGAGGCAGTTGCACATAACCAATTTTAGTAATGTTTGCCTGTTTGTTTGGATTGCAGAGAATGTCTCAGTTAAACTTCTCATCAATGGAATGTTATTTTTGAAAATAAAGGATAAACCAGTGGTGATGGCAGATCATCTATTTAAATAACAGAGAGAATGTAAATTAATAGTCAGACAATACAAATGTTGATGTTAAAACACTGAAAAATTCAGGAAGGGTATTAAACTGAGGGAAGTAAGGAGCCCTGGAGAGTTAAGGTTCTGGGAGCAGTTTGAGGTCCTGACAAATCGAGGATTTGACCAAGCTTGACATCTGCTATTATCGGAGCATTTTTCCCTCTCCACTGGAATGTGTGGTCACAGCTGGAGACAACAACGAGGTAATTATCAGGTTGCCTCAAAAATGTAGCTCCTCTGGAGTGGATGGAGGGAAAATGGTTTCTTATCCTGCGTCCCCAGAGATTGGGAAAATTGGGAAAGGAGGTGGGTGAACCGGTACCATAGTTAAGCCTTGGAGGGAAAAAGAGAGTTAAAGAAAATTAAGCATCTGCAGCTCTGCTCCAATTAAATTCTGTTTTCAGGATCACAAGAGAGTCACATCTGGACAAGCATAAGTTACTTATTACCCATGATGAAAGATCAATTTACCTCAGGAAGAATTAAGGAGGCAGGGGCCAAGACCAGGGGCAAACCATCCTGTCTGGGATGACTTTAAATCTTGGCCTGATTCACATACTCCGTATGCCAAAGGATAGTGCTGGCTGAAAGACACTGTCTGAGGTGAAATCATTGGCTCTCTGGCATTCTGGGGAAGGTGAAAAGTAGGGACTGGTTTCAGCAGTCAGGTTGTGAGGGAGACCCCTGGAGTGAGCAATCCATCTCCTGGGTGCTCAAGGTTAGAAGAAGACTCTTCTTCAGTTCTCTTCCAGCCTTGATGTCCCTTCCCAAAGGGGTCGCCCTGCCAATGTATTCATAGCCACATTGATTTATATTAACTGCCTGGTTCCAATCTGCTTAAACTAAGCCCCTAATCATTTCTGAAGCGTTCCTTTACTTTGTTTTGAGAGGAACAGGTTGAAATCAATAATGGTAGGATGCTTCAGTGGATGGATACTATTCCTCTTTAGTTATTCTTTCAAAGCCCTCCATAGTTTTGAATCCCTCCATTAAATCTCACTCTTACCTTCTCTCCTCTGAGAAGCAGAGTCATAACTTCTCTAATCTTTCCCTCATCCCAGATACGATTCTCATCCCTGCCCTCACTGTACAGGCATAATTTCTTCCTGTAGTGTACTGACATATAGAAGTGGATCTTCTGCTAAAAAAAACATTAGTTCAAACTGGAAGTGCCATCTTTTACCAACTTAACAGGGAAGAAACTCCTCTGAGGTCAGACAGAAGCCTTACCTTCCACTGTGCTGAGCACCAATCCTGAGACACCTGCAGTCAGCTCATGGTCTTCTCCTGAAGTCCAAAGGGAGTCCTGCAGAGGTCCCAGCACATTGGTTGGTAATCTGTCTGCTGAATGCACTTATGACTTTGAATTTTCACTACTATTTCAATATTAGTTGAGCTCTATCTTCCTCTTTTCAACAAGAGAAAGTAAGGGAAGACTTGACCATGACCAATACTACCCTGTATGGAAAACATTACGATTTCCAGATCAGAAACATACATTTATATAAACATGTAATCTGCCTGCTGCTTGTTGACTGCTGAGTTAACTTGGTGCTAATTCAGCTGCCCATTGATTTCAGTGGCAAGAAACTGCATGACGGGAACTGCAAGATTGTTTTTGTTTTATTTTATTTAATTTAGTGGATGTAAATACATATACTCAATCGTGCTCCAATGTTTTCTAGTGCCCGATGTGGACTTAGTGGAACAAAATACTGATTCTGTGCAACGTGATTCTATGACTCTATGACTTTATTGAAAAATGTTGTATACAAATATTGTAGTCATTGTAATATTTTTAATGGCTATCGATTGTTTTTGAATGTGTGGATGTCAACTATGTTCAAAATCATTCAATATCAATGGCAGCTTTGATAACTGGTGGGCCTGAGGACAAGGTTTCACGAGCTGTCAGGATACTTCTGAAGACGGGCTACTACCTTTGCTAAGAAGTGTCCTGAACTATGCTGGACCTCACCAATCAGCTGGAAACTAGATTTCCATCAGATTGTGGAAGAGTACGTATCAAAGACAGGTGACCGACATTGTTATCTGTGGACAGCCCACCTCAGCAGTGATTAATGGAAGTTTAACATAAATTCCTTCCTCTTGTGCTCCATGCCATTTAGTTATAAAGCCAAGCATTCCATATTGTTTTCAACAGCCATTAATTAATTATTTTCTTATTTCTTTTGTCCAGTTAATTGTTTTGAAACCATGATGAAATCTGTCTCTTTTTTTCTGTTTGATTCACAAAATATATGATAAGACGAGATATCTTTATCAATCATATGGACATCAAAGCACACAGTGAAATGCAGCTTTTGCGCAGTGAGTTCTGGGGGCAGCCCACCAGTGTCACCACGCTTCTGGCGCCAACGTAGCACGCCCACAACTCCTAGCCTGTATGTCTTTAGAATGTGGGAGGGAACCCACGCAGACACAGGGAAAATGTACAAACTCCTTACAGGCATCTGCCGGAATTGAACCCAGGTCGCTGGCGCTGTAATAGCGTTGTGCTAACCGCTACACCACTGTCCCTGCCCATTGCTGTGTTGCCAAATGTTGTTTCTACATATGAAGAATAAGTCTATGACAGCTTGAAGTATAGAATCAGTTTCAGAGTCTGCTCCAGCTGATGTATGGGTTTGCGGCAGTTGAAGTGCTGTTTGAGAGCACTACTACTTGCATTGCTGCTAATACGGATTACAATTGGTTTATTATTGTCACTTGTACCTAGGTACAGCGAAAAACTTGTCTTGCATACTGTTTATACAGATCAATTTATTACCCTGTGCATTGAGGTAGTACAAGGTAAAAATAATACAGGATGCAGAATAAAGTGTCACAGCTACAGAGAAAGTACGGTGCAGATAGACAATAAGGTGCAAGGCCATAACGAAGTAAATTGTGAGGTCAAGAATCCATATTTCTAACTAATGAGAATGGCGCAGTCTAACATTAGATTACGTACTGAGAGCTTAAAGTCTCATTCACATCACACTTCCATGGTTCTAGTTTGTTCAGCTGTACAGAGCCAAAATAAAAATAGACAGAATTGTACATGAGACACTGCTCATTGAAGTTGGGTAAATTCAAAGCCTCCTATCAGATGAATTCTAATTCCTTAATTTTCAGTACATGAGGAATACTGGAGCTTCAGGTGGGAACATTTGCCGCTCCTGATCATCCCTCAATAATCCACTGACCTCAAGGGATAGAGTGAGGTAACAGAAGGCACAGTGCAGCTGCCAGTGTACCCAGGGGGAGGGGAGAGGATTGTGGCTGAAAAGAGATGGAGAAAGAAATTGATAAATTTGGATAATTAAGTCATTCTTTATTCTGAATGTTAGAATTAAAACCAATCCCTCTCTACCTTGTATACATATATCAATAGGAATCTGGAAAACAAAACACTGCATGTGCTGGAAAGGATCCCAAACCTGAAACATTAACCATCTCTCTTCCCACAGATGCTGCCTGACCTGCTGAGTGTTTCCAGCATTTTCACTGCTTACAACTGAAGGAGTCTGTCTAGTTCTCCATGACAAAGGGCATAATGAGTAAATGTGGTGCCCCTCATGACTGAAACCTGCTAAGTCATCAAATTCCAGGGAATGAGCCTGATTGAATTGGTAGGTTGAGGGGTCAGAGGTGACATTGATAAAGAGGCCAGGAGACCCTCTGAACATGAGGCCTGAACCAGGGTTCATACAGGTTTAAGTGGACGATTGGCTGCCAAGGATTGTAATAGTGGTAGTTGGGGGTGTCAGAAGTCAGATAGGGGTGGTGGATGGATGCTCATCTGGGGGGAGAACAAGGTTGTCACGTGAGCAGGGTGGGGTGTTCGGGTGGTGAAGGGCTGTTGTGGTAGATTGGTGGTCAAAGGGATCAGGTGATAGTAGCTATTGTTCTGAAGGGTAGGAATGGGAGGGACAGGGGGGGAGGCCTGAGGAAGAGCACAATTTATGTATTACTCAAAAGGGGCTTTTCTGAGGTGGATTTCCAACCTCGATTCCACTGGCAAGGTCTCACGTGCAACATGCCTGTTCATGAGGAGCATCCAAACATCACCAGCTGTACTTGCATGGATGAAAATGCTGGAAGTGGCAATTAAGCATGCATTGAATATGGTTAGACATCACCACGCAGATCCAGCTCCTCTGTGCCTTTAGTGCACCAAACACATGGAGGAAGCAGAAGGAAAAGTACAGACTTTTGTGACTCGCAGCAATTCCTTGATTTCCCATTCTATTTTAGTTCTCATTGAAACTGGATCATTTAGCACAGTAAGACATAGAGCGATGCCATCTGATTTGGAGGCAAATGTCAATTGGTGACCATCAAATATTGCGTCAATTCAACTGCATTTAATAGTATTAAATTCTTAGATTCTCTTTGGAAATTAATAACGTAAACACAAGAGATTCTGGAGCAACACACACAAAATGATGGAGGAACTCAGCACGTCAGGCAGCATCTCTGGAGGGAAATAAACAATTGATGTTTCGAGTTGAGACCCTTCATCGGAATAATATAAAGGAGTGTTACTGCTTAATGTTCTATCTAACCCAATGTTAAATATTATATATATACTCTATGTGTTAGTTCTTAATGTGAACAATAAAATTTATATGTATGCATGAGCTTGAAATTATTACCTTTCTCTTCTAGAATTTGAGTTATTTACATTTTGATAAATGTACACCATATAATAAATATTGATCTTACAAGTTGAAACCAAAGGTCTGAGTAAAGAAGCAGAGTTATCTAGTTTATGAGCTTTGCTTTTGTTTGAAGTCAGTGTCACTGTGAAGCACTGAAATTTGTTGATGTCCCTTGCACTGGAAGTTACTTCTGTGCTAATTTTATTCTAGTAGTCACAGAATGATGGAATCTTGTAACCCTGTGATGACTTCCACGATTAGGTGAAAGAGAGCTTGGGAGTTTTAGAGAGGTTCTGCTGTAAAGAAGGCAAAAAACAATAGCTAGCTGTCTCAGGTCACTGATATAAACCTTTGATCAGACAAATGAATCTTGCAGGCATTTCTTATAGAGAGGAGATTGCTTATCGATCTATATCAAAATATTCATGCTAATCCTGGGCAGTGGAGAGTATTTTCAAGCAGAGTTAATAATCTGATTGCTGTCCTGTCTAGTGCAATTCACTGAACTCGGAGCTCTAATCAGTCTGGGGTCTTGCAGTCAAATGTATTTTGCTGTTTAAATTTGGACTGGCGACAGTGATTGAAGATGCCTTGTAAAGGTGTTGACAAATCAAATTGTTTGTTCCAGCAGTGTTTTGCTAGAGATCAAGTCTAAAGTAATATGCAGTGAATTTGTTCATTACAAGTGGGGTAAAAGGAGTGATAAAATTCACCTGAATCATTATTGAAGACATGGTACTGATCAAAGATATGTTGTGCCCTTAGAAAATGGCATTTGCTGTTTAGGCCTTTTTGACTACTTTAATTTATGTATGTAAGTTTGTGTGCATGTGTACTCTATAAGGCAATTGTTTCTCAAATAAAATGGGAAAAAAATGATTTATATGCCAGATAAAATATGATTTTTTTTATTAGAGCTGGGGCCATGTTTCTCAAACATCTGTACGTCTTAGACAAATATACTAATGAGTAATGCCAGGATACAAAATTACATAAATACCTAAAGCATTATATTATCAAACTTTATCATAGTAATGTAATTTAATT
>JARFYF010000017.1:32125814-32136113 GCA_030265395.1 Rhina ancylostomus | reverse complement strand
CACACACACACACACTTATCACTAGTAACCAAATACCTCACCCTTTTTCTTCATCCTCATTTTTCTGTCTCTATCTACCTTTCCATCTTTAATTGATCTCGTTTATCTTTACCCAGCTGCCCCATTCTCTCCATCTGTTCCATTAGCCTTGCTGTGTTTCTCTTCCTCGACAGTCTCAATGCTCTTATTCTTTTTTTTAAGAATTCCTTTGCCCTCACACTCTGTCCTATGGGCCCTACAGCACATCCTGTTGTGGCTCCAAGAATACTCAATGTCCTCTGGTACCCTGCACGGAGCTCAACAGTGAGTGTCCAAGGTTTATTTGACCATGTGATATCAGAACTGAACTCAACTGCCACAAGATAAAGATCTGGACCAACAACCACTTCTGAAAAGTTTCTTTCCTAATCCCTGGGCCAAGGTAACGCTGCTGCTCCCTATCAGTTTAGCTTTGTTCCTTGATATCAATGCTTTAGTTTTCTTTAAGTTTGATCCCCATTTCTACTGAAGGGTGTTGCTATGATACAGTTCCGTAACTGTGAGCAACCTTCTGATACTTCACTTAAGTGACCATTCTTTATTCATGAGGCTGGATAACAATTGTTAGCAGACATTCACACATGGAAGGCATCACAGCTGAACCCATTTCCATTCTCACCTGACATCTATGCTTTTTAGCAAGGATGACAAGCAAGTCAAACAATCAAGAATGGGAATGACATGATTACACCCCCCTCTCTCCCTCTACACCCCCACCTTCCGACCCTCTGAGCCCTGAAGTCAGTTGAATGTATTAACCTGCTGACTCAGATCTGATCATTTAACTCAGCTCTGATTCTGAATAAATGTGAATAATTTTGGTCAATGAGTAGCAAAGAAGTTCTCCTATTTCTGTAGTTGGTTCATCCTCTCTGTTTTATATCTTCATGAGGCCACAGGTCAGTCACTTTCCATCAGCAAAACTCTATTGCAAGCATTCTCACCTCTCAAATTCATGACCAACCTGTTGTCCATTAACAGATGCCATATTCTCCATCTGCTGCTTCTGCTCGTCAGTAGGCTCACTGACCACAGACTGCCATTTCTGCTTTCATGTATCAATCTCTGCCCTGAACTTGCCAGTCCACTCCTCCATTAATATGAACCATCGCAGCTTCACCCTTATGTTCAACCAACACTGTCCTTGTTATTTACTCTGTTGTCAAACCAAACCTATCCTTCTCCAAGTTCTGGCTCTATTCCCAGAGTGTGTTGGTTACGCCTCAGTCATCTCGTGTTTTTTACACTAAACCTCTTCCATCAGTCTTTTAACCAGTCTACCATGACCATCTGCCTCCCACTCCAAATTACTAATGCCAGTGCTTGCTTGTTAATCATAAATTGTGATTTATAACAGGCAATATTGCCTTTTTCTGTTATGACAGTATTATTTAACATAGATTTACAACATAATCGTTTATATTTGGCATTAATACAAGAAGATAGTTTAGAGAATGAATTTAACAGTCATATGCCTTGAAATCTGGAAGTAATCAAAATGGAATGAGGAAGAGAAATTCTGAAACTTTTCTTCCTAGTGTGGTAAATAGTTTCTGTTCGTAGTACCAATAGATGAAAATTCACCATTTGGATAAGTTTGACATACAGGAGTGGTAATGTAATGCCAAGTGGAGAATTACTTCAGAGTTCACAAAGAATACTGTTCAATTATAAATATCAACAATACTTGCTCATTTAAAACAATACAGGTGCAATGATGCCAAATAGGTAGGCAAGGCAGCCTGAGTCACAACTTCTTTACGAAGTCCATCCAAGCGAAAACCAAATTTTATTAATTAATAATTCTTGTGGTAAAGATATCCATTAATCACAACAACATCATGAATAATTATCTTTACAAACTGCTTCTACAGATGAATGTTATGTCTTTTCAACCTAAGTTATAATTTTTTTGGCAGTACTGACAAGTTACTTCCAAAAATTTTAAAACATAACTTTTGTGAAAAATACCAGAAGGATGTGACTGCAAATTTAATCAGGGTTAGACATGTCCATAGCTCTTGGATATTTTCATTAGAAAAGCAGCAAGCCCTTGCAAGCCAATATAAAATTGTAATTAAATTATCAAAATGAAATAATCTTGATTCACATTACAGAAAGCTGGAAGCTTTAATGTCAAGCAGCGTCTTTGGAAATAAAAGGTGTAAGCTGATGTTTTGCGTCGAGACACTACAACTGTCAATTTGTGCCTTTTGCCTCCACAGAAGCTGCTTGGCCTGCCGAGTTCTTCCAGTGTTCTGCTTTCTTTGTTCCAGATTCCAGTATCTGCAGTCTCTACTGTCCTCTTGCTATCTTGTCATAATGCAATTTAAACTAAATTAGCCAAAGAATATTATGCCAAAGTATTATTTAAAATTCAAAAATAATTTGATTCAAGTTTTAAATTAACTTACACCTGGCTATGAGCTCACACATTTTCATTTTATTCCAAATGTATTCCAAATATTCAGCATTACAACTTTGCCAGGGTGTAACTTTCAGCAAAGTACTGAAAAACTTATCTGTTTCTTAAAAAGCAAGTGTCCTAATGAGTCAAGGAGCTTTGCATTAATTTTTCCTCATAATTACAATTTTAAAAAAGTCATTTTCCTAGTTAGAAACAAAGACTAGCTGCTAACAATTCACCTTAATATGTTTATCTCCTTTGCCACCATCACCACACTTGTACCCAACCAGTACCACCAATTCCTACCCTCATTTCATCTTTGACTATTTTAACTTTTAATTCAAACCACCAACCAAAAATGACCAGACAATCAAATTTACTTCCCCATGGCATTGCCAGCAGCAGATGAACTTTACCAGGGTGAATGAAGGGCATGGGTGGGAGAAAGCATAGATGGGGGTTGTGGCTGGAGGAACAGGTCCTCAATCATCTCAGTGCTCATGTGAAGACTCTTATACTGTGAATCCACACTTGGCAAAAACATATGATACTCAGTAGTAGTGGTTAGAAACATTTGAACCAAAATTATCCCAATCACTTTGAATGGGAGGAATAAGTGATTTGGTTCACACACCACACACTTAACAACAATTTTAGTTAGGGTGTTGTATTGAAATGCATTTTACATTAATAATAAACCAGATACCACAATTGGGTGCATACATGAACATTAACTTTTTAGCAATGTTCTTTAATATAATAAACCTTTGCCAGAACCTAAATGGTAACCAGGTAGTTACTTAATCTCTTGCTCTATTTAAAGTTGCAAGACAACTTTGATTTAGATAGACAATAATATTCTAAAGACTTTTTAACGCTCATTTTTGGGACCAAAGCTGAACGTTGCATAATAGTAGAATATATAAAAGAAGGGGAAACAGACTCACTTTGTCAATAGCTGCAGACAGAACAGTGACTGAGTTTTCAATCCCAGCTTTTAAGTTGTTTCCACTTGTATTTGAGCAACAAAAAAAATTGGCTGAAGTTTTCAAGTAAAGGAGATGAACTTAATTGAAAAGCGTTGCAAAATTGAAGATAAAAAGAGAAACTTAGTTTGCACAGGCACTATTCTGTGAATTCATTTTTCAAAACAAGTACTTTGTGGATTTTCCCTCCCAATTAAATTTCAGAAGGGTTTGTTGTTAATAACAGATGCTGATTGTTTGCTTCCAGCAAAAGGAGGAGAAAAAACTACGGAATAAAAGTTTTGGGCTGATTAATGCACTGGAAAGGCTTTTGTTTGTGTGTAGTTTTCACAAACTCATAAGCTCTTCAGCATCTTTGGTGCAAGTTTAATTATGTCCTTAATAAGCAGAATCAGCTCTGAAGAAATCTCTGTCCCTGCAAAAGATGATGATGTAATGTACTAATAAGAAGCAGCAAAACCTCTTCACGTCGATGCCAGATGATGACCTTGTCTCCCAAAGTTTTACATTTCAGTTCATGTTCTGAAAGCTGATATGGATGATCAGGTCTGGCTCTGGTTCAAAAGCAGTTCAGTGGAGTGGGGGGTGGTGGGGAGAGACGGAAAAAAATGTCAACAGAGCAGTTTCTATGCATTTTCTGTTCCTTGCTGATTTTCCATAGTTTTTTATTCTGACATCATTACCCAGAACGAACAGGCTCCAACTCATACAGTAAATGCTCACAGAATGACAAATTTCAGATGCAAAAGGAACAATGAAACGTATAAGGAAAGCAATGAAAATTCATTTGTATAAGCCTGCTCCCCTACTGCGGAATTTTCAATTATATATATCTAATTATGCCTGTCAGTTGGTGAATTGAAAAAAGAAATTCTTTGTCCCTCCTTTTTGTCTCTTCGTCATCTCTTCTGTTAGAACGATTATAGCACACTTATACAACTAATTGCCTTACTGCTTATTAGTGATACAATTATGCAGCCTGGGATTCTTGTGTGAACAGCCATCTGCATAAAGTGACACTATTCAAAACTATCCATAATTTAACTAGCGTTATTCCAAAGCAGTGAGTCCAGACAATTGGTCGGCCTTCATATTTCATACCCACTCTGGCAAGGGAGTATTTTTTGTCCAGCATTTCACCTCTTTAGACCCACTGTGAATCTGAAAGAAAGAAAGTGCCTAGAAAGCTAGTAAAAGGGATGTACTGAAGCATGCCTAATGCTCATTCCTTCTTTGGTAATTTTTCTTCAAATTTTATACCACTGGGCAATTTTTGTTTCTTTTCAAACTGCTGAGAAAGTGCAGATGGTTTGGACCACACAGAAATCTGTTTCTTATGTCCTTCTTGGGCATAATGGAGGACATTGTGAAAATCGATACATTACTAGTGATTGTTAGTGATATTCATGGCTGCTCTTACTGAGAAAAAAATGTGAGGCAGATCACTCAGGCATTCAGCTCGTGAAAGCAAGGAGTCACTTCTTTGTGGTTCATATTCATTTACTTATGCTTTCTGCAAATCACAATTGAAACTGGGTAAAAAGAATAATAGCAAAGAAAAAAAAATCAAAGAATGTAAGTAGGATTTATTGAGCTCTTTCTCAAAAAAACCAACAGCACTGGCTGATATATTACCAAAACCCATCTGCCATGTTTGTAACAGAATGAAGAATGAAACCTTTGACAGAAACAGCTAAATTTGTCATGTGACCTCAATAAAAGAATAACTGCTTTGAATAGCACTGACGCCTAGAAAAATTGTTTACTGGACATATAATAACAGCAACTTCAATGCTTAAAAAAGTACAACAAAAGCAAGCACCTTAGAATGAAAACAATCAGATTACATTCAATGTTTATTAAGTGTTTTCTTAGTGGTTTGCATCAGATTGTTAAAGCGTTTTTTAAGTATTAAAGAACAAAACAAGTATCGTATGCTTCACAAAATTATCTTACTTCAATGCAAAAAAAACTCTGTTGCTAATCTATTAATTTTCACATTGCCTTATATTCTTTATATAACCATGGCTTTAAGGGAAACTAATTTGAAAAGGTCTATGTTACCAGGACATCAGGGTTGAAATGCTTGTAGCTGGTAATAAATTAACACACTATTTCACTTCCTTTTCTCTAACAAAGCAGTCGTTTGTCCATCTAACTTACATTCAATTGTGAGATATATTTCCCGGATTGCAAGTACATTCAATTGCAAATTATTCAGCAGTATTAATTCTGCCGTTTTAACTACCTTGAGAACTAATAAAGAATGCAAAGTACAGCAAACATCTGGCTTCCGGACTAAGAAGTGCTCAGATTCTCAAAGAGGTTTAACTGACAAAATAGTTGGTTATTAACATTAGAATTGCTTTACTAGCCTTTGGAATAGGAACAAGGGACCCATTATATTGTAGAAATGTATTAATTTTAACTTGTTGCCTATTTTCTATTTTTTTTGTATTCACAAAGATGTCACATATTGCGAGTATATTGATGTGTTTCTTCACAGAGTAGCAGAATGCAAGTGCTCTCTCTCCAACTCACTGCCCACCCCACACCCCTCCATTCCACCACTCCGTAATGGTGGTGTTCTCAATTTTAACCAACGTGTCCAGGAGAATGAAGAGTGGAGGTGAGATGCTTCCATGAAGAAAAACAGAAGAAATGGAGAGCCTACTCAGCTTGTATCGTAGCAATGTGCTTGCTGGTATTTAGTTCAAGATCAACCTGTTCTCTCAACTTGAGACTGGAATTTGGTGAAGTCCATCAAATAAAATAGCTTTTCTAATTAAGAGAAAAAACCCTCAAGGTTATCCGAATATGACTGTGTTGTAGATTTTAAAACAAAGATCGATAAAAATTGAGTGCTTTATTATTTAAATTATACCTTGAAAATCATTTGGGTGAGGTAGGCTTGAATCGATTGGGTAACATAGTGTTCCTCTTTGACATTTAGTGCAGGAGGTGGATGCTGACATGTCACTGAGAAACCTCCTCATTGCTCTCCTCTCCCTCCCCTCCAGACTGTTGAAAAATACTCATTGCAAGCTCCAGAAAGGTTGTACAAATGATTTCAAGGGGATAGTTCGGAAAATAAAAGTACAACCCGCTCACAACATTACACCTGTAGCTGGCCTTTCCATTTTATTTGAAATAGAATAATACATCTCACGTTTTCATTGCTAAAAACATTGCAGTGAGTAAAAAGAATCCTTTAATTGTGTCTGTTCTATGGCCATGGGAGTTTCTCGGATCAGCTGAGGTAGTTTATATTCAATAACAAGTCTAGGAAGCACAATGTTAAATCAGGTAAAGAGGCTTGCACCTTAAATATGTAAGGATATTTTTTCTCTGGTATAGATATTTTATGCTCACTTATTTCCTTTCAGAAATAATAATCGACTGTTAATTGAAAGATTCCTGTATAGATTGAACACTGCTATAAGTATTTTGTGCTTGTGCCAATATTGGAGCACAGGTCACGTAAACATAAGTCATGTCACATATTCTGCTGTTATTGCTTTGTCTGAGTGTGACTTTAGAAATGGTGATATTTGTCACATCACGTGGCATGACTTACACTCAGACAGAGCATCAACAGCAGCAACACTTCTATATAGACCCTTTAACAAAGTGAAACATTCAAGGTATTCACAGGAGAGTTATCAGACTAATTCTGACTCTGAGTCATTTCACACATTGTTAGACAAATAACTAAAAGCATTGTCAAGGGGGTAGATTTTCAGGGGAGTTCTAAAGGAGAGAGAGACGCAGAGGTATAGGAGGGTATTCCAGAACATAAGGCCTAAGCAAATGAATGCACAGCTGCCAAAAGTTCATAAAGGCAATCAGAGTTACACAAAAGACCACAATTGAAGGACTGGAGGAGCAGAATACCAGCAATAGAATTCAAATTAATTTTACATTTGACTATAATTTTCATCATCAATCCAAGTGTTGGGCACGTTGATTTATGGTAGGAAGTTGGTCCCTTTTTGATGCTACATCCCCTATTCTACATATATGGTCTCCTGATGATGACATTGTGCAAAACCTGATGACAGCAAAAAGGTCTTTCTGCAATATTTTAGCACTCTGTCACCAGAGGTTTGATGTCTACATTAGTAGAGTTGATGTGTGGGTTTTTATTTTAACTGCACACAGTTTCAGAAACATAATAAATAACTGTGGGATATGGAGAGTTGCTAAATCATATGCACCTTGTTTAATGTACTTTCTCTACTATTCTGTGCATTTCCATGTGCTTCATACAAACGCAAAACATTTACATACACCACATTGCTTTCCCATTTTTGAAAAGAAAGTGGTTCACATATTCACATTACTTGCAGAGTTAACCTCTTTCCTGGCTTTCTGAGTTCCACTAACCTTCAGTAAAGGAACTTGTGTCATTGCCATTGTTTCCCCTTCTTGAATTGAAGAATATGTTTCTTCTTGACCCAATTTAGGGGAATCTTCTGTCTTTTCCACAGTCTCCTTCAGATCAACTTTTGAAATGTGCTCAAAAGATCACAACTCTTTGATGCTCTGTTAGAATATCTCTCATAGGGATTGTGATTTATGTTCACATCTCTAATTTATTCTCTTTCTTTTATATTTCTCTTAGTTCAACATACTTCCTATTAAAACAAAGTCCCAACTCCAAGTATCAGATTTGTTAAGTGGTGTTAGCATTGCAATTCTGTCATTTTGTTTAAAACATCTCTCCATGGCTTGAGTCAGAATTTCATTTGTGATTCAACTGCTTCACTACCACACCCTCTTCAACACTTAGCCAAATTAAGCTCAATTATGTTCTGAGTATTCTGTGCATTCATAACTCATAAGTAATATAATCCTTCTTGGAAGGAGACATTGTTCTCCAGTTGAACATAGGATTTGTTAATCAATGATAAATTCCAGAACCCCAGTAATATCTTCTTCAACAGTGCATCTTTGACAATTCTTCCCAATCTCTGCTGCATCATGTAATGCTGAATGATACCATAAGATAACTGTGTGCTTAATACCACCTAGAGTGCTATACCCAGAGTAGTTTTAGAACTGGGAGATCCATAAGTAATTTTATCTTTTCAATTTGGCATTGGCAAGAGAATTACCATCAACTAAGAAGACCATTATATTTTGTCTTCATCAACCTCACCTAAGCATTTGATTATGTGAGCAGGAGCAGTTTATTCAAGAAAACTGCTTTCCCATCGAAGATGCTCAGTATGATCTATTCCTTTCACACCAATGGGAAGCTCGGATCCTTCAAGGTCCGCAGTAGAGTCAAACAGGTTGTCTTCTGGTGCCAACGCTCTTTGCCATATTGTTCCCACTGTTGTCATCATATGGCATTAGCTCATCCACAGAGGATGTCTACGAAACAGAACTTCTAGAAAGACAAAGGTATGGCAGATCTTAATCAGGGAATTGCTCTTTGCTGACGTTACTGTAATAGCATGTCAAACTGTGGAACACCTCCAGCAACTAATGAACATGCTCTCTCATGCCTATCAAGAGGTTGAGTTAATATCCAGCATCGGAAAAATAAATGCCAAGTACATCAATTAGCATTTAAAATGTGTTACTGGTGGTTGTTGACAGTTTCACATTTCTATGTTCTCCATTCACCAGCAATCTGTCATTTGATGCCATAACATCACACTCATTGCCTAAACTGCAATTGTTCTATCCAAGTGGACTCTGGGTGTGGACCAACAACAACTGGGTGGAGAACATCAACCAGCAAGCTGACGAACCCTGTGCCCTTAGTACACCCCTCTATTGTAGTGAGCCCTGTAGACCATATTTCACTTTGATCCATTTTGAGTGTTAAAAACTTAATTGTCACTTTCTTCCAATAATCAGTGTGTACTCTTTAGAAAGGTTTCATTGACTATTCCCAGCTCTATAAAACTGCCTTTGTTGGCTCTGCTCAGATTACTATGTTTTCACAATTGCTTCCACCTTTTCTTTGAATGATTGCAATCCATCTGCATTTATTTTTAGTCCAAGATAAACTACTTCTTTCTGTAAAAATGTACATTTGCTCTCTTTGAGCTTTTCACTGTTTCTGTGTTGCTGCCTGAAACTTCTACTCATGCTCAGAGATTGTATTGGTAATGGCCATTGGTAATGATGTGGTATCACATCCATGGTTGCTTGAAAGATCTTCAACTGGATTTTACATTATAAGTTAGTTTTGTGAAAGAATAAAGACCGTCGTATGTATTGAATCACAAATTTATTCTTCTCCTTATCCACAATTAATTAAGCATATGCATGTGACTGAAACAGTTAGATGAAAACTTTAATATCTACCAACTCTGCACATGGCTCCTATGAAGTAGATAATAGGGACCACTCATCATTAACTATCATCTTGTAATCACCACATAGTCCAACAATCTTGTTTGTTCTAGGCAAATTGGTAAATTTGGTAAATTGGTTTATTACTGAGGTACAGTGAAAAACTTGTTTTGCATGCCATCATGCAGATCATTTCAACACATTATTGCACTGAGGTAGCACAAGGGAAAAACAATAACAGGATGCAGAATAAAATGTTATAGTTACAGAGAAAGTGCAGTGCAGTACGGACAGACAATAAGGTACAAGGCCATGACAAGGTATATTGTGAGGTCAAGAGTCTGTCTTATCATACAAGAGGTGCACTTAATAGTCTTACAACAGCAGGATAGAAGCTGTCCTTGAGCCTGGTGGTACGTGCTTTCAGGTTTTTGAATTTTCTGCCCAATGGGAGGGGGGATAAGAGAGAATGTTCAGGGTGGGTGGGGTCTTTGATTATGCTGTCTGCTTTACCGAGGCAGTGAAAAGTATAGAGGGAGTCCATGGAAGGGAGGC
>JARFYF010000017.1:32044174-32060133 GCA_030265395.1 Rhina ancylostomus | reverse complement strand
GGTTAGCTCAAAGTGTAGCAGGCCTAATATAACTTTAGAAATTTACAACATGAAAGAGAGACACTCAGCCCAGCCTGTCAGTGCCAGCTGTTTACTGTGGCCATCCTAAACTAATCTCTCTGTGTGCTCTCTCCCCGTAGCCTTTATCTTCATCAGCTTCGAGTATTTATCTACTTCCCATTTGAAAATTGCAATAGCTATTGCCTTAATTATTCCCGAAACAAAACAGGTTCTGCAAACATTTCCCATCCCCTCTCTCCTTATTTTTTAGTGATAATATTAAATTGATAACCTTTCATCATCAGATCCCAACCAAAGACATAGCCTCCCCTTACTCACAGTATCGAAACGCTTCATAATTTTAAGACCTTGTCTAAATCTCCTCTCAGCTTCTGTACTCAGGTGGAAATAATCCCAGCATCAGTTTACCTCAGTATGACTGGAGAGTAATTTTCGTACGTGCTCCTTGTCCAAGCACTTGTGCACTTTAGAGGTTCCAATTGTGATGTGTTTCCCTTTAGCCCACATTAAGCTTGAATAATGTCTGTGCAATTGCTGATAATGAGCAGCACTGATTAACAGCTTGCATCTTCAAGGGGTAACAATCCCTGAGTCCAACCATGGCCATTCATCATCATGCAGTTCAAGAAGCATGGTAGGAGAGATTGCTGCTTCAAAGATATAGAGCTGGAGACATTAGTGGATGAGGACATGCAGTTAAGGCCATTGATAGAAGAAACAGTGCTCATCAGCTAACACATGCACCAAATACTGCACACATGCATAACCCCTCCTCCAACTCTCACATCTTTCTTCCATCTAATGCACATTTACAGCTATTCAGTCATGGCTGACACATAACACAGACACTTTGCAAAACACTTCTTGCAGGAGAAGGTAGTTCACGCTGCCAGCTACCACCACAGACCAGAGGGTGTCTCCACTGTATCCACCCACTCAGGCATTTGGAGGAAACTCTGATGAAAACAGAGCCAGTGGCCTCCAGAGAATCATCATAAATACTCATATTCTATCGATCCCTCATCCAATAATCCCTTCTGCCTTATTGCATCTGGGTGGTTTAAATATGTCCACTTACCTGCTCCCTCTCTCACCCTGATCAAACTTTGCTGCCTTCCTCATTTCTGACACTCAAGAATTGCCAACCATCAGGAGGGGAGAAAGAAGACACTGCAGTATTGCATCTGTCACACCCTTCTGCTGGCTGGGGTCCTGGCACTTTGCCAGCCAGAGAACATTCCCCAGTTGAGAGGACTGCAACCTGGCAAGGGCTGTGCCAGCCTCATGGAGAAAGGGGTTTCCCACCAGATCTGGAGGGCTTAGGTGAGAAACAGGCTGCAGTGGAGTCTGAAACTGCCTGGAATATTGATCAGCTTGTCTGATAGCCTGTGTGAGGTGTCTAGTAGCAGCCCCAGTTGTAGCCTTGGCAGCTTAATTTGCCCAGACCTGAGCCCATCCTTTCCAACATGGAAATGGTGGCCACATCCACCTTAGACCTGACCATGGCAGAGGCCACAGCACCATTGCAGCACAAATCCAGTTAGCCGTGACTTCTGCTGGTTAATTCATTGTGGTGCCGATGCAGACTCAGTCTGCCACCATTATGGATCTCGATTCCACAGTTGTTAGATGCTTTAAGGCTGCAACAACACTCCAGCAATCTGCCTTCCAGCAAATTGCTTGGCTAGCTGGGCATTTCAGTGAGTGCAAATCCAGTCTTTCCTCAGGGTGATAGCACTCATGCTCCCATCACAGCTGCTTTAACAGTGTTTCCCATCAAACAGCTAACCCAAACTGGTGCCATTCATGCAAGGCTGATGCAGTCCCTGAAGCCAGGACCTCTGAACCCAGAGCAACCCCTGGACACCCCTCAGAGCCAGCAGAACCTCTCCCACTCCAAGAAACCACCAATTTGGCTGTATCCATAGTGAGAACACTATGCCAATGTAGGACAGGCAAAGGCACTGAGGGAATGGATATAAAAGTGATTAGTCAATGCTTGGTATGTTTTTTTTCTTGATTGGAAATGCAAAATGTTTTTGACATATTGGATTATTTGGCTCAGGATTTCATAATTTGTACAGAAGGGAATACAAGTAAACATTGGCCAACTCAGCAACAGATAGATAACAGCATAGGAAGTGTCACTCTGAGGATTTGGCTTCACTTTATTCGATATACGTGTGGGTGCTGAGCTTTGCTGGCAGTTGAGCATTAGTTGCTTACTATTGAAGGTGATGAGGAGATACCTTCCTGATCCATGGCATTGCTTGAGGGGAGGGAGCTTGACATTGCTGTTAAGGGCACAGCTATAATATCGTGATTGTGCAAGCATGCAGGAAAGGGAAAATACCCTTTCAAGTGAGGATATTGTGTGAGTTAGAGTTCATCTTGACTCAGCCAACATACCCAGAGGGAAGCTGCTCTTCTTTTTCCAGATGTTGAATATCAAGGTTCTCCTTTGATGAAAGATTGTGTTAATGTTAGACTGCGGTGCAAGGTCTGGGTCTTTCTTAGGGATTGTGGGTTTTCAAGTTTCAGGTTCAGGTTCATTGTCATAGGCATACATACTCAGGGTATAAATGCCATTTGCCTTCCAACTGTGTGTTGGACCTGCCTGTTAACTTTTTGTGGTTCATGCACTAGAATACCTCGATCCCTCTGAACTTCACTCATTCACAGTCTTCACTCAATCTTTATTTAATAATCTGCTTTTTTCCTCCTCTTACGGAAGTTCATGACCTCCTGCTTCACTATATTGAACTCCATTTGCCAGGTTTTAGCCCAGTCAGTCTATCTATATCCTGTTGCAGAATCATTGTGTCCTCATCACAATATGCCCTTCCACCTACTTTCACTTCATTGGCAAACTTGCAGTCTTTACATTTCATTCCCTCCGTTAGGTCATTCATGTAAATAGTAAACAATTGAGGGTCAAAAACTGATGCCTGAAGTAGTCCACTCGTTACATCCTTCCAGCCTGAAAAAGATCCATTTATTCCATCTCTTTATTTCCCATGTGACGGACAGTTTTCAGTCCGTGCTAACACACGTCCTCCAATACCTTGGACTCTTAATTCATGCACCAGAGTTAAAAGGAATGAGCTAACAATGATTAATGTTATCAAAGAAGTTTGAAAATTTAATTTTCCTATGAAAGACGTATGTATTTCATGAAATCATTTTACATTCCTATGAAATTACCCATGAACACTCCCTTGTTATTCCTCTTTTGCACGATTTATTTATTTTTGTAACTTACAGTAATTTTTATGTCTTCATGTCTTGCACTGTACTGCTGCCACAAAACAACAAATTTCAAGACATATGTCAGTGATAATAAACCTGATTCTGATTCATTTTCTCACCAGTGCAGTATATTAGTACTTACAGGGGGTGCCCAAGGATAATTCATACATCAACATATATTCTGAATTCACGCTGTTTAGCTGTCGGGAAAATTGAACAATGGTCTCCCGTATCTGACTGCTTGTTACAGAACACTGGAAGTGTTGAGTTCGTGGGTGGCTCGATTCAAGATCAGATGTTTTAATAACATAGAAATGGATGTGCATCTCTCGTTTACACTGGGATGTCTTTCAAAAGTGAAAGAGTTTTCTGCTGTTATTCTACAGAAGATTCTGGAAATAGATTCAAGATCTGAAAAGTAAAGTACATAGACTTTAGAGTCTCTTGAGATTGAGATGACCTACTTCCACTGTGAGATTTGAGGTGGTTGATGAAGCCAATGTGGGACCAGCAGATACTGGAACATCTGAGGCAGGAAATCTTTGTGGAGGAGCAGCTGAGTGGTTCAGAGTCACGTAGCACAGGAGCAGGCCCTTCAACCCAACTCATCCATGCTGACCAAGACGTCTATCTGAGCTGGGAGGTAGTGCACTCCTGCCATTTCCTCTCAACCTCTGTGTGCTCCCAACACATGGACTTGGGTTTCTCATTGCCACCCCAAATGATTTCACTCTGTTTTGAGTGGTCATGGGCCAGGGATTCCCAGGAATTGGTCGAGATGTTGCACTTTTTCAAGGAGATTTTGAGAACAACTTTGAATTGTTTCTTCTATCTATCTGGTTATCTCTGCAGGTGAAAAAGCTTGTGACAGAGGGGTGATCAGCTAATGGAGTCATGACCAGAGAGGATGGTTGAAGAGATAAAACACCTGGCATTTGAAGGGCTTCATGCAAATGCATGCCTCTGATTTTTCTACCTCCAAGCCTCAGTTGTTTCTAGTTCTGCCCACCGTACCCTCCCCCATCTTCATTAAGCATGGAAACTTGACGATGCCTCAGGCAAAACAACTTCCTGCTTCAGAAGCACAGAGCTTTAGACTAGATTTTAAATACTGTGCCACCATGTGCATTTGGAAGTGAATAGGTGGTGGAGTTAAATGGGCAGCGATTGACAGTCAGCTCCACCTTACCGACGTCTGCATTGTACTCCCATGTGTGACCAATCTCCTGAGGAGAGGCAGCTTGTTAATTTCAATATAAGATTCATTCACTTAGCAGAATGTTAACATGGGTTTTAAGTTTCATCTGCTTCATTGAAAGACCAGTTCACCGTCCCTGATCTCTTTGCCCCTCCAGAAAGGCTTACTGACTAGTTGCCCGGAGGCAAGGAATGCTCTTTTAAGTGCAATTACGTCCATGAGGAACCCAAACACTGAGATGCATGATCAGTACAGCGGAAGTCATGTGACAACTAGATGAGTCATTGAGTCATCAGCCTTCTCAAGATGTTTCTTAGGTGTTTCAATATGGAAGCACAGGATCCGCTGAGTGGACTAAAATGCAGGCATTCTGTAAAGGGGCCACGTTACAGCCAGCGGGACCCATCAATTTCACAATTTCAGATATCCAGCCTTTCCTGTTTGCAGGAATTTTGTCAGGAGCAGGATTCTGTTGGAGTTAGCTTTTCCCACTCCATGCATGCCTCTTCAATTGGTTGTCCAGAAAAGTGGTGATGTGCTGCAATTTAAATTGATTTCATCAAATAATCTGCAGTTTAAAGTAGCCAGTCACAGTATTAATGACATATAGCTATTGGATTGCTGTAAAAACCCATCTGGTTCTCTCATATCCTTCAGGGAAGGGGGTTTATATGTGACCCCAGACCCACTCCAATGTGGTTGGCTCTTAAGTGGGATGACAAGCCACAGTTATATCAAACAGCTGCAGTAAAGCACAGAAGAGCCTGGCTTTACTTTTTTCATTTGCAGGATGTGGCTTCACTGGCCCAACGAGGATGAATTGCTTGTCCCATATTCCTCTTGAAAATGATGAGTCATTGAAATCAAATGGGAAAAGTGTACCTATTGTGCAGTTGGGTAAGGGGTCCAGGGCTTCGACCCAACAACAATGAAACAGCTGTGACATGTTCCAAGTCTGAATGATGTGTTACTTTCCAATATACCTGTTATCCTTGTGCTTCCATATGGAAGAGGCCACAAAATTCAAATGAGAAAAGGTTTGTGACTCAATTGGTTCTGTGGCAGACTTGGCAATCCAGTATCTGAGCCAAGATGAGCAGAACTGGTGAGCAGCCAGCCATCCTGACTGAGGAAAGGGACTGTTTCCAAAGTTCCAGTTAACCTTGAACTCAATGCTCTAACAGTGAGGGTAGTCCTACCTGTAGAAGTAATGGGATGTTTGCCAGTCCTGTGTACTAGTAGGCAGTGAAGTTTTGTTTGATTAAACTACATGAATACCCTCACGCATATCTAAGCATTCTATATTCGAGCTTTCCCTATTTATGTCTGTATTTGCTCAAATTTAAAAATTGGGTTATGCTCCAGAAATGAAGTTTATTTTATAATTGGGCAACCAACATCTGAGGCCAAAGTTGGACAAATCTATCCTTATTCATGGGATGGAGCCAATAACCTACTTGGGATCCCATCAGAAAATCACTCCAAACTACCCTAACACTAGAGGCCAAGGCTCTTTTGGGCTGATGATTTAAGTTACCAAGTTCATTTAAGTTTCCAAGTTCATTCCTCTCATGGAAGTGGAGAGACAGGGAATTGGGGAGATGTCATATGAAGGTATTTGATCTCTCAGCATTTTAGGGGCCTTTACAAAGCATAGAATGGAACATCTGTCTGCTCGTGGTAGGTGTGAGACCAATGGTGTATAACAGAGAAACTGTCCGTGATTCCTACAGTAGAACACCAGGTTTTTGTAGGAATGATTCAATTCTTCCTTATATTTCTTCTAGTTGATATAATCTCTTCAAGTAGCAGTAGTTCCACACCACCAGGCTCAGGAACAGCTACTTTCCTACAACCATCAGGTTCTTGAACCAATCCTAATCCTACCTCAGCAATGGAACACTCTGGACCACCTCTTTCACAACCAGGGACTTATCTATGTTTCTGTTTATTTTGCACTAACGTCTTGTTTTGCACAGTTTTTTTTCTCTTCACTGTCTCGTATAATTTATGTATAACTTAATGTCTGAACCTACATGCCTTTGAAGCTGCTGCAAGCAAGTTTTTCATTGTGCTTGTACCTCACCGTACTTGTGTTCATGACAATTGACTTGGTTCAATAATATTGGTTTGCTGTGAATTTGCCTTATTTGCATGGTCGCATAGATTCCACAGAATGGGTTAATACAACTGTTAAATTTGCAGAAAAATCACATAGGACATGTTTATTACTAACATTGCACAGTATTATATCGCAGTTTCTCTGTGAGACCCCAGTTTTGGGTCATGTCTGATAGCACAAGCCAACTGTTGTGTACAAGCCAAAGATTGACCTGAAAACTCTATACTTTTATTCTTTTACTATATTATTAATTCCATGAAGAAAATACAGAGTACATGAATCAAAAAGATGATGTCCAACATAGACAAATATAATTGCACAACTATCTGTTCGCTGAGCTTGAATGGATTCTGTGCATGGAATTGGAGCAATGTTTCTCTCTTTGTCCCTCTAGTTCAGGAACAATTTGGAATGCAAAACTCTAACTCAGGATCACTGTGAATGATAATTTACCCCAATAATACTCTGTCACTACTGTAGACCACAAACAAACGTAGACATGATCAGGGAATATAGTTGCACAATCTTATGTGAAGAAAGAAAATTAGACATGTTGTCTAGACAAGTAATCAACAGTGCAGTAATGACTTTCTAGTCACCCAGAACGGTAGCAAGTAAATCCTGCAGTTTACCAGTAGTTACAGGTGCAAGACAAGTTCTACCTTTTGCAGGATTTCCTTCAGAAAACTGAGGGGAAAATTTGCACAAGTGTGATTGTTAGTTTTATAACAATTCTTAGTAATAGGGAGTAAATGAAATAAACAGATGATGGAATATGGTAATATAAGAATTATAGATTAATTTTATCAATTTCACCAGTTACTATTGGTTGACAAATTGATTTTTCAAACCTTTGATTGTCAGCCACCCACAGAGCCTATCACTTATTTACAAGGATATATATTCAGCAACAGGGCAATAAAGTAGAAACAAACTTCAGGTTTGCTCTGTCAGTGTGGTCTGATTGCATCATAGATGGACAGTGATAACTTCTGAGGCTTGCTTTCTCAGCTGTTCAATATGATTTCTCTGTATGCCTTTGTCCAGATGGTTTATTTTTATAAACAATAAATAGCTCTGCATTCCAACAGTGTTTTCCTGGGGCCTGAAAGGCTTGCAGCCATTTGCCAAGGAGATGCTCAGTGAGTTTGTGGGTTTGCACAGATGTTGGCCATCGTTTTGGAAATCTCATAAACGCAGGGTGCATATTTTTCACACACACTTGTGATGGATCATCAGGACATACAAATGACTTCCAGATGATATTATTGTGCTTGGATAATGTTGACTCTAAATGAAGTATTATTTTTCTTTATTAGATAAACCGGTGTGAGGACAGAGGATCATCTTACTGCACAATATTTATAGATTGCAGTCTCTAGACTAATTATCATTGTGGAGCATGCCAACAGTTCAGCTAGCAATAATAATTACATCCATGTTCATGATTGATCTATTTTCATGATTGAAGGTAAAAAGGAAGAAGATGTGGAAAAAATGCTTGGAGTTTGATTTGGACAGGAAGCCAGTTTCACTTTTTTTCAGCACCGAGGAAGAATAAGATTTAATGACTGTCATAAATGTCTTGCACAGATCTCCTGTTTGCACAGCAGATCAATTTCACTTTGCATCCAATGAAGCATTCCCGCCACAGTTGCACAGCACCTTCTTGAAGCAGCCCGTGGATCAGATGGTGAGATCTAATTACTGCTTCACACATCCGCTATGTTGTGTGCGGCGGAGCTGGGTGGGGGTGGGGGAGGCACAAAACCAGGAAAACTTCAAATCATGAAGCTGATTCAAATATTTTCATTGGCTGCTGCAGTCTTAAAACTGGCAGCATGTAATATGCATTATAGAGGAATGAATTTTAGTTGTCATCGGTGCTCATGTTTCTCTTGCCAAGTCATTGTACCTTGAGGCACTGTTTCACCCTATTTAGTTTTGTGCTGCTCAGTATAATGTTGTATCACTGAATAAATATGAAGTAGCCCATTTTTCATGGGCTTCTGTCACCTACTAAAGACACCATGTGGAAACATTGAATTGGCTGGATGCCTCGCATGTGACTCAGCCAATGGGGCAGCAGTGTCCCTCATGTCATCGTCGAGAGGCCACTGCAGGTAACTCTCCCATGTCCTACTTAAAATACTACTGTTGGCACGCTCCAGTGGAAACTGATGCACTGAGACAAGGCAAGTAAAAAAAAAATTGATCAGCCCATTGGCCTTTCTACTATTCCTATAAGTCCATACATACTTTTATTTGTCATGATGCATAAGTGGTCCAGGTAATTTTCCCCATGGACAGCACAGAATAAAATTAGACTGCAAATCACCCTGAGCTGTTCTCATGCACTTCCTGTCAGCCAGCTCAATGGCACCATATGTGTGAAGTAGAGGAGCAGCCTTTATGTGTGAACTAGGGGAGCAGCCCTTCTTTACTGAGTCCAATTGTGCAGTTAAAATGAATTTAAGGATATTCAACATTTCTCTTGATTTTCATCAGCTTGCAGCCTCATTATCAGTTATTTTCTGATTAAATATCCTTTTGTGTTTCATTATCCACTATTTCGCAACTGATGTAAAATAAATCTCTGAAATAAATAAGAACAGAACATGTACTTTGCTTTTAAATCCTTTGCTAACAAACATGATGCAGTATCTGAAGGATTTCAATGCCTGTTTAGCACTAAAGAGTATTTCTCTTTCATGTTATTCAAAAAAAATTTAACTTTACTTTCTAATCTCTCAATAACAACAGACAAAGCTAACAGAAATACCACCAGTGAATGGTATTGGTATTGGTGAGTGTTAAAATGATGCTAATGTTTACAAAATACTTAATGCCATAGGAAATATTTTCATATAAAAATATGTGCATTCACAGTTCATACAAACACAGGAAACTTTGTACAGTTTTACAGTCGATACATTTGAGCAATATAATCATACATTATGGAATCTTATTTTGTTAAGAAAGCACCACGTTGGGCTGTCCTCTCAAACATTGTGCACAAGGAAGTTTGGCATTACACAGTGATACTGGCAAATTAGGCAAATGATAGCGGTTCCTACTCTCCCACTGGCTTTTCCGATCATCTCCAGAAGCTGTGTTTGCCTCAGCATGTAAGAGGATAATAATCAGACCCAATATGTTCCTTGGAGCGAAACACTGAAAACGCTGGAAATCTGAAACAAAAATAGAAAATGCAGGAAACACTTAACTGGTCAAGCAGTATATGTGGGAAGAGAAGCAGAGTCAATGTTTAAGATCAAGAACCTTTCATCAGAACTAGAAAAGTGAGAAAACAAGGATGTTTTAATTTGCAGAGAGGGACAACAGAAGGGGAACAAAAGTAATGTCTATAATGGGGTGTAGATTAAAGTTGTTAAGGTAACAATTACTTTTAAAAAAAAAACAACAATTAGATTCAGATACAGAAGAGAAATAAAGTGAAACAGTAAGGTACAGCCACATCCGTAGAGAGAGAGAAAAAAAGATAGTTACCTAAAATTGTTAAATCCAGTATTGAATCCCAAAGACTGAAAATTGCCCAGACAGAAAATGAGGTGTTCTTCCTCAAGCTTGCAGAGGTTATTGTTGGTGCAATGTAAGAGGCCAAAGACAAAGAGGTCAAAGCAAAAGTAGGACAGAGAATTAAACAACTCTCCATTGGAAAATCAGGATCAGTCTTGTGGACTGAACAGAATTGTTCTACAAAACAGTTACTGAATCTGCCTTTGGTTTCTGCTCCATACAGGAGACCACATTGTGAGCAGAGAATGCAGTGCACTAAATTGGAAGAAGTACGAGTAATCGCTGCTTTACCTGGAAAGACTGTTTGACCCTCTGGATGGTGGGAAGGGAAAAGGTAAAAGGGCAGACATTGCATCTCTTGCAGTTGCATGGGAAAGTGCCCTGAGATGTGGAGTGGGAGGTACAGATGGAAGAGTGGCCCAGGGAGTTGCAGAGGGAAAAATCTCTTCAGAGTGCTCAAAAGAGAGAAAGGAAGACACATCTGATGGTGAAATCCTTTGAATGTGGCAGGAAGTATGAAGGATAAAATATGTTTCTATTGCCAAGAATTTGCTGCAGAGATTCTTTAAGCTTTTTTTATATCAAAGGTAATATTTAGATGCTAATTTTTCAGTTGTGGCAGTGCTATCATCTTTAAGAATGAAAGGTTTTACAACAACAGCTGACATTTATATAGATACTTTGCAGGTGTTTATCTTGACAATGAGATGCAGAAGAAATAAAAACGAAATTTCCAGGGGGAGTCAATCCAGAGAAGGAAGGTGAAGAATTGAAGGGTGTTTGGAATTCTGGAACATAAAGCTAAATTGCCAAAGCAAAAAAATGGAAAAGGCCAGATTAAGAGAAAGGGGTGGGTGGTGGAAAAAGCTGAAGGAGGTTAAATGGTTAGGAAGTAAGTGACTTAAACTCAAATGTGAATTTTAACTTTGAGCCATCCAGTGATAAGGAGCCAATATAACCTAGGAAGGATGGATAAGAAGACTAAATGTGACCTTGTATAGAATAGGATACAGGCAATCACATACTGCCAAGATATTTATGGTGTAAAGGGAAGGTTGTGATGGGGAGGAGTGTGTTTGCAATCTGAGGCAAATTTGAAACAAGCATCAGAGATGCAGTATAACCAGAAGATGAGAGAAGCCTCTGGATATCTTTCAGTGCAACTCAGTTAAAAAGATATCTGAAGAATAAAGCACGTATAAAACTTTGAACTTTTCAAAATATTCTTCTTCCCTTTTTTAGGCATTGCCTCAGGGTTGACGAATGCTTTAACAATAGGAGATCAAGGATACCTGGGTCTTCTGGTGGTACTGGGTCTCTGTTCCACTCCAATTCTATGGGCTCTGAGGTCAATGTGGACCAAGACTCTGCTACCAGTGGAGCAGGTGGGGCTTGATGGGTCAAGTAGGTGGATCAATTGGATCATTCTCTGCCCCTTGCACTATTTGTACTTGGCCTCCATTTGCTCCCACCAGAGGGACTCGATAAGCTCAGAACCTTCAGGAATGTTTCTGCATAGTTCAAGCGATCTTTGGCCAGAGTTTCCTGGAAGTTGGTGAGGATGTTCTTTTCAAGGAGGTTTGGAGAATGTCCGTGAAGCACTTTCTTTGTCCTCTTGGAAGTTTCTTGCCATGATGGAACTTAGAAGAGAATGTTTGCTTCAGGATTCTGCTTTTATGCATGGGACAAAGTTGTCCATGCACAGACTGGTTGAACATGCTCAGAGCCATCATCCTAGTGATCTTTGTCCGGAAAAGAACGCTGGCAATGGATCCTCCCAGGGGATTTAGATGACTTTGCAGATGCCACACTGATAATACTTCTCTCCTGCTCTGAGGTGCTCACTGTAAGCTGTCCATATCTCTAACTACAGGAGGGCAGGAATCATGCTGTTCGACAGAGTCTGAGCCTGATAGTGTGTTTAAGGTCTTAATCTTCAAGCTCTTTTTCCCATATGTAGCCAAAAGTAGTGTTGGTGCATTGGAGATGGTGATGGATATGGTCACTGATATTTGCCTTCACTGTGGGATGGCACTTGAGGTCAGGGAAATTATCCACATTGACCAAAGTCTGCTGGGGGCTAGTGTTGTACGGCAAGGTGTGTTCACTGGAGGTCTTTTTTCAAAGTCAAAGTCGAGTTTATTGTCATATGCACAAGTACATGTATGCACAGGTGCAATGAGAAACTTACTTACAGCAGCATCACAGGTTCATAGCATTAGGAATGCAACATTCACAAGAAAAATATAAATTAAACATACTATACAGAATTATTCAAGAAAGAACACAATTAGAATATAAAACACAAAATCCATTGTACTGCAAAGTGGTCAGAGTATTGCTGTTCTGAGGTAGCGATTAGGGTTATGCAAGTTGGTTCAAGAACCGAATAGTTGTCTTCCAGATGTTTAGTGTAAGACCCACCCTCTTATACACTCAGTGAAGGAATTGACAATGGTTTGGAACTTGACCTCCAAATGTGCACATCAACAACAGAGTGTAAATCAGTCAGTGATATTTGTGTGATCTTGGCTCTGGAGAGACTGACTGAGGTTGAATAGTTTCCTGCTCATCCTGTAGATTAATTCTACTCCAGTGGGGAGCTTGGCAAAATGAGTTCAAGAAATATATTTGTTAAATAAGGACAGATTTCAGACTTTATTCTCATTTTATTCTGGATATCACACTTCTAAAATTTCTATTATTATTTTTGAATAAAAAATACCTCCAAGGTAGCCTAGAAAATGCTTACACCACTTGCTGAGCTTGTCAGAATTAGACGCTTAAAATTAATCATTCCATTACATGCTGTTTACTGTTCGAAAGGACTGCTAAGATTGTGCAGACAAACCAAGAGCAGCTTAAAGCTTTCAACAAACAGGAAATAAATTGCTTCAATGTCTGAATTTAAAACACCAATGACAGAGACACATTTAAGAAACAAAACAGAGAACCCTTCTGCAATTTTTCACACCATTTCCAAGAGCTTTGATGCAATTAGATGATAGTCTGTGTATATGAATGTGATACAGTATTTGTACAGCATAGAGGCTTGACTAGAAAGAGCAAAAGATATGTAGCCAGGAGTGTGTAACAAAATGTGGTTTACATAGGGTATAGATATACAAATTTGAAACTACAAAGAAATGCCAGTGCATTAATTCTCAATACATTGGCTGCATTTAAGAATATACCTCATCTCAGTCAATAGCTCAGTGTGTGCATCCAGTGAATATCCAGTTGAAATTAATTTGCAGCTGAGAGCTGAGTGCACTGAGTGATATTGAATCGATTACATGCAGTGCCTGATATTTAATTCTGATGCATTGAATGGAATTAGACATGTAGCACTATATGCAACAGAAGGACAATCAAATTCCACTCTTCATGTCCTACCACCTGAGAAATTTCTAACCCTCAGTAAGTTTACTAAGCAAGATGCTCCTGAGCTTAATTCCTGTCCTGTACCAAGTTATCTAATCTTAGCTGGGAAGAGGTAATACCCATCAGTGAAGACAGCTAGTGTCCAGGTACAGGCTCCAATTGAAGAAGGGATTCAGCCATGCCCTGATTTACGAAAGAAATTCATTCCTGGTAAACATTTCATTAAGTGAGGTTTCATAAATCAGAAAGGTTGGGAACTTTGGTACAATATATTCCTCTGCACGGAGAGTGGCACAATTTTCATTATCGCAAAATATAGCTTTGTAAATCAAGGACCTGTTCCCTAAAGAGTCAATGGTGTGGTGGAGAAAATTCATGAATCAAATTCTCATATGTTGAGGAACACCTGTAAGCCTAAGCCGTGAATGAAACTATTTGCAATGTTGTCATCCTCTTCAGCCCAAATTGAAAAGCAAAGTCCTTGAAGGTGCTTAAAACCTGAAATAAAAATTGTACTAATACAGGGACATAAACTGAAATGTTAACTCTGCTAACTCCCAACTCAATTACTAAATGGTCTAATGTCCAACCTCCACAATACTTCAGCTCATCCAAAATCCTGCCTCCTATGTCATACCTCATACCAGATTCCACTCACCCATCATGTATGTAGTGCTCCCGATAGTCCCTCAAGTTTAAAATTTGCCTGTATCTTTGAATTTCTCTTGTGCATTTCATCTCTGTTTGATTTGCTCCCAATCAGCCCACTGCCTCACCCTACTTCAGCCATCTTGCCCCAGCTACTCTGGAATCTAGAATCCCATTGCCTAATCTTTCCTGTCTCCTCGGTCTCTTTAAATCTCCTTAACACTGTGGTGTCTATTTTCTTTATACATCTCCAAAGCATCTTGGACTGTGTGTCTCCATTGATGTAGAGGTTGTTGTTTTTGCTCTTTGCAATCCTATGGCCCTCCAAGCTCAGTTTGTAAGACCAAACATGAATAATACACATCAAAGATCTCCAGAAAAGCATGTCTTTGAGAGAAACACATGAAGTGCTGGAGGAACTCAGCAGGTCAGGCAGCAGCTATGGAGGGAAATGGATATTTGCCATTTCGGGTCAAGACCCTTCATCAGGACTGCATCTGGACCAGTCCAGATGAAGGGTTTCGGCTCAAAACATGACTCCAGTCTCTTGTGTCTACATCTTTTAGAGATATGGAAGCATGCTTGGGAGCTCCCTGGATTTGAACTGGAGTCTCTAGTAAGTTATAAAACTTACCAGAACTCCATGGACCTCAATGCAAACTCTGGGTCTGGCCCTTGTCCTGCAGGCTGAAAGACCTCATACCCATACACATACCACCCCCTATCCACACTCGCACTACCTTGGAACCACTTGTGCTAAGCTGGAGCCTTTAACTGTGGCCTGAAAGATCTCAGGAGCAGGTAACCGCTCACATTCCCAACTATTTAGCGTAAGGAAGACAAAAACACAAGAGACTGCAGATACTGGAATCTGGAGCAAAAAACAAACGGCTGGAAGAACTCAGCAGGTCAGGCAGCATCTGTGGAGGCAGAGAGAGAGTCAACATTTCAGGTTGAGACCCTGGATCAGGACTGCAAGTTTAGAGGGGATATTGCCAGTATTAAGAGGTGGGTAGGAGGGCCGAGGCAAAAGCTGGCAGTGGATAGGTGGATCCAGATGAAGAGGGGAATGATGGGCAGATGGAGTCAGGTGAGGGGAGGGTGGTGATAGAGGATGAAACCGGAGGCTGGATGGTGATAAGTGGAGACAACTAAAGGCTGCAGATTCTGGACTATAAGTATGGAAGATGATGTGGAACCAGATAAGACAGGGCTGATGAACAGGTAGAACCTGTGGGAGAGGGGAGAGGAGGCCCAATGAATTGTGTGTTTGCAACAAGCAGATGGAACCAAATGAGGAAGGACAAAGAAACTGGGAAATGGGCGTTTGGAAAGAAGGGGGTTGTGTGAGATCCTGGATGGATCAGATGGAGAGAAAAAGGAATTCAGGGGGTATAGGTTACCTGAAACTGGAAAACTCAATGGGTTGTAGACCACCCGGGTGGAAGTGGTGTTCTAGTTTGTGTTGGGCTTCACCCTGGCCGCGGAGAAGGCTGAGGACAGACAGGTCAGTGTGGGAATGGGAAGCTGAGTTGAAATGGCTTGCACCCTGCAGCTCGAGGTGGCCATTGCAGATCGGGCACAGGTGCTTGGCAAAGCAGTTGCCGAATCTACACTTGCCTCACCGATGGAGAGGAAGCCACATTGCATGCACTGAATTCAGTAGAGGGGTTGGAGAAAGTGCACGTGAATCTCTGCCTCATCAGGAAGGACTGTTCAGGTCTCTGGATAGTGGAGAGGGAGAAGGTGCAGGGACAGGTCTTAATAGTTCTGGGAAAGTGCCAGAGGACAGGGAGG
>JARFYF010000017.1:31968369-31989053 GCA_030265395.1 Rhina ancylostomus | reverse complement strand
AACTGATGGCCCAGGCTGGTCAGACGGAATTCCAGGATTGGCAGAGGCAAGGAGAGCAGAGACTCGACTGAGCTGTTTACTGAGCTGCCCAACAGTTGCAGTAAGGGTCTGGAAGTCTGCCACAACCCTCCGGAGCTCCTGGTAATGCCGGCCCAGAAGTGAACCCTGGTTGGTAAGGGCTTCATACAGAGTATCCTTGTCCGCTGGGCTCATGGTCGCCAGAGAATTCTGTCACAATGTTGATCCGGAACAAACTCACAGAGAACCCAAACGCGGCGCACTGCTACAAGACTAGAGTCAGGGTACTTCCTCAGGACAAACACAGGCAGTAACTGAAGGAATCTTGCCTTGGAGATCAGAAGAGGAACCCAACACGAACTTGATCTTCACAAAGGAATAGAGAACACAGGACTGTTCTAGAGTACACCACTCTAAGCAACTAGAACCAAAGTATACCTAAAGGTAGACCAACACTCCGGCAACTAGCGCCAGAGAAACACAGGTTCCCAAGCTAGGCCCCTGATGGGGCCCAGTCGTACACCGCCATCCAATCAGTCCAGCATGGAATCCATGCGCCGATCAACAAGGCACTAACGGATCCAAATTGAGGGCCGGAACTCGGAAACATGACTCTTTTCCACCATCAGTAGTATCTGTAGGAGGTACAGCCTCAAGAAGCAACATCCACCATCAAAGATCTGCACCATCTGGGCCGTGCTATCTTCTTGCAGCTACCATTGGGCAGGAGGTACAGAATCCTGAAGTCCCTGAAGATCAGCTCCTTCCTTTCAATAATCACAGAGCTAATCACTGCAATTAAGCAGCACTATGTCCACTTTGATAACTTTGCACTAAAATGGACATTGTTATTGTTATTCTAATTATGTGCTTTCTTGTAAAAATTATTCAGAATTTGTGTTTAATCATAGAACAGTACAGCACAATACAGGCACTTCAGCCCACAGTGTTGTGCTGAACTTTAAACCTCACCTAAGACTATCTAACCCCTTCCTCCCTTATATCCCCCGATTTTAAATTCCTCCATATGCTTATCTAACGAATTTGACCAATGCACCTTCCTCCAACACCACCCCAGGCAGCGCATTCCATGTGCCAACCTCCCTCTGGACATAAAACCTCCCTCTGATATCTCCCTTGAACTTCCCACCCATTACTTTAAATCCGTGCCCTCTTGTATGCTCACATTGGTGCCCTGGGAAAGAGGCACTGGCTGTCCACTCTATCTATTCCTGCTAATATTTTGTACACCTCTATCGCATCTCCTCTCATCCTCCTTCTCTCCAATGAGGAAAGCTCCCTTAGTCTCTCCTCATAATGTCTACTTTCCGAACCAGGCAGCACCCTCTGCACCATTCCCAGTGCTTCCACATCCTTCCTCGAAAGAGGTGACCAGAACCGGTCACTTGTGCCTGTGATGCTGCTGCATGTCAGGTTTTCGTTGCCCCTGTGCATACATGTATTGTGCATATTACAATAAACTCCACTGTGACGTTGACATGAACATAGGCTGGCACGGTAGGGTAGTGGTTAGCGCGACGCTATTACAGCGCCAGCGATCGGGGTTCGAATCCCGTCGCTGCCTGTACGGAGTTTGTACGTTCTCCCGTGTCTGCGTTGGTTTCCTCCGGGTGCTCCGGTTTCCTCCCACATTCTAAAGACGTCCGGGTAAGTTAATTTGGGGTTTAAAATGGGTGGTAAGGACTCGTTGGGCCGTAAGGGGCTGTTACCACGCTGTAAAATAAAATTTAAATTAGAACCCATTTGATCACACCCTGTCACAGATATTCCCTTTGTCCCATTCATCCCAAAGCCCACCTTCTCTGCAACAACTAACTTTTTCTTCCTCTCTTTCTCAGTTCAAAGGATATTCAGCCTGAAATGTTAACTCTGTTTCCCTCCACAGATGCTGCCTGACCTGCTGAGTGTGTCCAGCATTTCATGTTTTGTTTCAGATTTCCAGCATCTGCAGCTATTAGTTTGAGGAGACTGGTCCTGTCATAATGTTGATTAAGAGCAAACTCACAGAAAACCCAAATGCGGCACACTGATACAAGACTGGAGTCAGGATACTTCCTCAGGACAAACTCAGGCAGTGCCTCGGAGATCAGAAGAGGAATCCCAACACGAACTGGATCTTCACAAAGGAATAGAGAACACAGGACTGCTCTAGAGTACACCACTCTAAGCAACTAGAACCAAAGTATACCTAAAAGTAGACCAATACTCTGGCAACTAGTGCCAGGGAAACACAGGTTCTTATGCTAGACCCCGATGGGGCTCCGGTGTGTATTGTTATTTAATCAGTCCAGCATGGAATCCATGTGCTGGACACAAGGCATTAGTGGAGCCAAATTGAGGGCCAGAGCTCAGAACCATGACAGGTCCTGCATTCTGTGGATCTTGGAAGAATGGGAGGAGTTTGTGTTGCACTGCAGCCTGCAAATTCCTTTAGACATGGAATGCTGGAATGAGCAAGGTTGTTTCCTCTGGATGAAGATGTTTGGAATAAGTATTCGACCCTGTTAGGGATTATTGTGGCATGACGAAGTTACGGATAGCATAATTATGGATGATTTAAAATGAGAACTTCAGGAAATAAATTCTGTTTAAAACTTTAACTTGAACTTGTAATTTAAAGTGGTTGAAACCAATCACTGGGTGTGGGACGTTCTGAGTCTGTCCCACTGAAACTCTGCAGGAAAGACAATGGATAAATGTTCATGTTCATTAGTGGTCATTGAAAACCTCAGAATGTGATCAGGGAGGACATTAAGTGTCCACCTTTTGTATCAGCACATTGTTAAAGCTGTTTCCCTGCCACTTAATGCACATTTCAGGACGGGTCAGTTTTGTCACTTAATATTCTGTGGAGTTGTATATTCATGGAGCCATCCCTCAGCACTGACAAAAGAGGGATATTTTGGGTGTCTGGAGTTTGTGCTCAGAAGCTTTCAGAACAGACACCAGTACTGAATGTTCAAAGCGGTTCTTCTAGTTGGGATGTGCTCCCATTGTAAATATGTATCCTGAAAATTTTAAATCTTTTTTTAATTTTAATTACGGCGTGGTAACAGGCCCTTCCGGTCCAACGAGTCCGCACCGCCCATTTTATACCCCAAATTAACCTACCCGTACGTCTTTGGAATGTGGGAGGAAACCGGAGCACCCGGAGGAAACCCACAAAGGATACGGGAAAAACTACAAACTCCTAACAGGCAGCGGCAGGAATTTACCTGACTATATTCAAAACGTTAATGTTAAGTAGGGGATTATGGTAATTAAATCTGTAGTTAATCATCTTAAAGTATGTCTATCAATAAGTGTTAAAAAGGACAGCACTAGTGGATTGCTGACAAACAGGTCAAACAAAAGCCATCAAATGTGTTAAGAAACAAATCGAGTTAAAATGTTTCACCTCATCTGGTTACAAGGTTAGCAGATTTCACTAGATTCGCCTCTTATACCCTCTGGACATTCTGAAAAATCAGGATCATTTTTTGGCTGCTGCTGTATTAAGTTGGCGCCCTTGGCTGACCCATATTGCTGATGATTCAATTATGCGGTGAGAACCTCTGTTCATGAACAATGATCAATTATACAATGTCAGCAATAATCAAGGGTGATTCAATTGTGTTCCCTCCTTGTATCGATTATTAGTAAATAAATCACTATGTGGGATGATGGCTGATGTTCCACGTTGTAGTGCCCCCGTCAGACCACACTGGACAGTTTGAACATCAGAAATCAGAGAGGTTGTCATCGATCAGAATTAGAACAACCCGGTTTTTATTTTCCATCACAAGCGATACTGCAGAAAAATAATTCCCCTGATTAAATAACTTACATTCTTCTTTAACTACAGGATTATTTCTGAGGAATCCTTCCAACATTCTAAACTGTTTAGAACCCCACAAACCGATTTTTCTACGATTTTCTGGTTACTGTTTTAATGCAGTTTTTTATTATTTGTTAAATATGAAACACACACATCTATTTGTTCACCATTATGATTGCCGAAGTCAACAAAGGTCCAAGGAAAAAAATGGTTTCCCTCCAGACTATTTATACAACAAATAAAAGTCAATTAGAACAAATGAGCTGCTCCAGATACAAAGCATAGCTTGGTGAGTTTATTTATTAATTGTGTTTTTCATGTACGTTTGTAAATTCAGTGACTATTATGAAGCTAATTGTGTTTAGATCGTAAGGCTTAAAAATCTAGCCCAGGAGAATTAAATTTTGGTCATCTTTCACGTGAAGATCATACCCTGTTTACAGTCGCATCTACACACTTAGATCAATTAACTCAAAATTGATTTTGCCAACTGAGGATCTTACATATTAGAATCAGCACAGTTTATCAAGGGTGTATTACTAATCAAACCGCAGTATTAGTTTATGATAGGATACATAAATATTGATATGAGATTATATTAACAAATCTTATTTTAAAACGTATAAGAAATATTAAACAAATATTTTATCGCATGGCTTTGAGGATGATGCGTTTAAAAATGGAAGCAGGGACTCTTGAGTATCCATCACTGACCAAGTACCTAGTTAAATATTCCGTGAAAAATAATGGCAACTCCAGAAGCACCTAAGCACATTATTATCTTCATTCTTCAAAATCATCTCTCCATGATAGCTTCGTTTGTCTTACCAGTAAAATGAACTCCATAAACGTTACAGAAAAATCGTCTTATTAAGGAAGAAATAACCACGGCTGAAAGATGCGTTTAAAAAATGACGTTACTTTAAACAAGCTAAGAAACGTAATTAATTATTAAAAATTTCCCTTTCTTTAAAATCGCGAAGAATTTACCGCGTAATCTCTTTCCTGTTTAGTTTTGTCGACATATTTCTAATATATATCTATATTAGCAAATAACTAATATCTATAGTTTTTCGATAATCGATGAGACTGGGAAAATTCATGGTTAATAATGCAAGATTCCTGCGTTAAATGAATTCTACTAATTTGTTTTAATTCATAAAACGCACACCTTAACATGTTGCATTTAGAAATTTTGAAATCTATCAGATCCTACGAGTTGGAGGCGATACATCAACAAAAGACCGGAGTGTCTGAAAGTTTTCTCTATGTTGAATGCTGATGACTCGGGTCAGCTAACCATGATTTCGCAGTATCTGGTCTTATATTGCTCATTTCATTAAGTATTCAAGGTGGGGGGACATACTATCGAAGGTTTGAAGGCTGCTACTGAAAAGTCCATTCAATACTTATCATTACTCCTTTTACAGTATCTAAACAAATATGGGGAAAACGAATTCAGGAAGAATATTTAGATAGGTTGCGATATTAAAACAGAATATAGTATGTTACGTGAACGTTAGGTAGATATGGATATTTGACATGGGCATAATTCCCCAGCAACGTATCCAAAGCACTAATTGGGTATAAATTACTGTGCAAGAAATTCCAAAAGGTCCATTGATGCCTTGCACTGATCAATAATGTACTTTGTTGCAGCCTAACACATCTCCACTCGCGTGAATGTATCAATTCGATCATACGATCGCACAATTCGTGCGAGATCTTCAACCGGTAGAACCTGGTTGTCAACAACCCCCACCCCACACACACATTATCATTACAGGTAGAAGGCACGTTTCGTTTAAAAAAAAGTGATCGTCAGTGGCCGAACTCCGAAAGCTGGTGAGTTCTAAGCATGGCGACGCCGTCTCCCCTGCTAACATAACAGAATTGATAGTAATCGCGGGATTGCACGACTGAGAGCTCAAGTAACTGCAGACTCCCCGGGCGACCCCTGACTGACAGCTGCAAGTGCCAATAACTGGCGCACCTTGTGGCGATCGTCAGTGACTGCGAGTAGCCAATGGGCAGAGCGAAGGGCAGCGTGGCTCCGGTGTGCGGGCGGACCTTCGGGGCAGGATCCAGCCCGTGACAATTGTTTAACTTCCAACTCAGGGTGAAAGTTAGCAGCAGCTTTTGAAAAAAAAGTTTTCTGTGTGGGAGACTTTGATTGTTAAAAAGTTATATTTGTTTAGCAGAAAGACGAATACCACTCGATTTATTTAAATCGAAACGCAACGCAGAAACACCTAACTAAAAGATCAGGGTACAGTCGAGTGCATGCACAATTCCCGGCAGAGTGACCCGCCAGTAATGCGCAGGCAGCGCCGTTTGGCCTGTTCAGGAATCGCAGCGTTATGCCGGTCCCCCGCACTGGCGGCGTGTTGTGCAAAGGCAGGCGAACGCCGCGTCCTTCCAGGCAATGCACACGTCCCGCCTTTTACACCCTGATCAGCGGCTCCCGTCCCGATGCTGCTCACACTTCGGGGGGAAAGTAGCAACTCGCCCGCCACCGACACTTGTCAACTGCAATGGTTCATTTGCTTGCAATAAAAAAATGAAAACAACGATTCGTCCTTAACCACCCTACACCCATGCAACAGCGTTGTAAACGCGGTGACAGAAAGAAGGGATTGGGAGAAGCCATGTGCATTCGATGCATTTAACTTAATATGCAACTGTGTAAGTAAATACATTTTGAGACGAGCATTACGGGGGTTTAAAGTAGCCCTAGCAACGAGGCGCGTGCAAAGGCAATGTGGCTGTGAGCGTGTTGCTAAGGGCTGCAGTATCCAGGGGCCGGGGCCCCGCGCTCCCACATTGACGCGCAGCCACTCATTGGGCGAGAGCCCGGAGACCGGGACCCAGAGCCGGAGCGCGCCAGCAAATCACAAGCTAATTGATTAAGTCGAGTAATTTGAATAGTCTTTAAGCCGCGCCTGGAAACGTGCCAATCGGCTTTCAAGAAGCGGATGATTAATCGCAATGCATTATTGATAATCATAATTATACCCCACACATGCGCACTGAAGGCGGCAGGGTCAATTTCCGTAATTTTGCAACTCCAGAATTTGTAATTTTTTATTCGCTTGCTGATGTATCAACCACCATGTCGCGTCGGAAGCAGGCGAAGCCGCAACACATCAAGTCGGACCAGGATACAGCATTATCCGCAGAGAATGGTGAGTCTGATTGTGAGTAAAATCTCCCAAAGTTTGGAAAGGGGAGATTTCTGGAGTTAGGCGGCTTGAAATTAACACTATTTAGTAATTAACACGCTGCCTCTTGTTTGGGAGGCTCTGCTACTAATTGTACAGAAGTCACGGTCTGCTCGCAACCAGACTGATATACACTGAGATGAGCAGAGATGGGGGGGAAAAACACTTAATGTGACTGAGCCTTTGGCTGTATTTTCTTTTCTCTTTTCCCTCCTCCACCCCCCCCCACTTACCCCCCCCCCCAAAAAAAGTTTAATTTCGTACCTTTGTGGGAGCGTGGAAGGAAGCTGGTCCAGCACAGCACATGTGGAATCCAAGTATCACGTCTTCCAAAGTCTCCCTCTAGGTTCGCTGGTGGATTTAAATGGCAGTATTCAGCTGAAATAACGCTGAATGTTTTGATGGAAAGGAGCCCGCGACCGTAGGCTAGGTTTAAAAATAACCTGCCTGTAATGATGGCAGCGCTGTGTGTGTCCCAATGTGACTTCAGTCACTGGGAGCCGAACACCTTGTTTGGGGGGAAAAAGTTCGCTCGGTTGCTGTGGGTGTGCAAGGCAGAGCCAGAACGCGACTTTGTAGGTTAAAAAAGGCGAAGGAACTCAGCGCAGAAATTGGATAAAAAGGAGCGGGAGCAAAAATAACGAGCGTTTGCTGAGAGTTTGAGGCAACAAGATTTTGAGAGAGATATACGCGGACGTGACCCCGTTGTTTCTTTGGCCTTTTTCATGATAGAATCGGGATAGTTTACGGCATTTTCACCAAAAAAAACCCTAGTCTGTGCGAGAAAGTTCTGAGTATGTCAACATCCTGTTAATAGTCTCAGCTTTGTACTGAAGTGCAGAATCTTCTTTGAGTACGAGTCATTCGCGAGGTTTAGACGATCTTGAAAATAATTAGTTGACGCAGTAACTTGTTCCTCTTATTCCTTTTTGAAAGACTGTTTACATTGGAGAGAAATGTAAAGCTTTGGACGATTTGTTTAAAATACAAGAATTAACTTACTGTATATTTGTACATTGCTGAGTTGCTAAATATTTATTATCTGGTTTTTCACTAGAAAGAAAAGGCCGGGCTGTAAAAAACCAGATAAGTAGAAAATGATTTTGTTCGCAATTGCCATTCCTGTCGTTTCGGAGGAGACTGGTTATGTTTCGTAGCCCTGGGGTTAGGAAGCACCTTTGACTTTGTTTCCAGATACTTTAGGACGATTTTTGTGCGATAACAAGTCCGCTATGCAAACTCCACGATCGCTCACCCCGTTACAAAAAAAACCAACAAATTGCACTATTAGGGAATTTGCAGGAGCTGACGTGCCAGTTCGGATGTGTGTGACTCATCCTGATCTGTGAATAGAGCACACAGTGCACTCAGCCTCCTGGATCAGCCAGAGATTTACTATTAAACCAGCCCAACACCACTCAACCAGGGTTATTCATTAAACACTGCTATCACTACAAAACTGCTTGAACATAGGTATGTATCTTCACTTTTCCGCAAAATTATAATTGTTTAAAGGCAATTTATATTGCATAAATTGTAAATATTTTCCTCAAAACCTTTCAAAATCGTATTGTTTGTCTTTAATTGACAAGTAAGTTGGAGATTTCATATCTCCTTTGTAAACTTAATGTTGAGATAATGGAAAGCCAGTTTATACTTGTGGATTATGGACCATAAGGATGGATTTGCTCCATGTAGTTTCACAGGTAGAAACAAAATATACTTGGGACTTTCATGGGAGTGTGTTGCAACTTATGGCGCTTTTCAAATTCATTTGAAGTGGTAAGTGATATAATTTACAGACATAAAAATGAAGAGGCTTCGAGATAATTTAGTTAGGAGTTTTTTCGTCCACTATCTGCAAATACGAAATTCATCAGATGATGTCCGTGACCATTAATTCAGATTTGCGTGTCTATATATAAAGCGCATCAATGCGAAATCCCACGCGTGAATACTGATTGAAAATAAGACGTCTTATAAAAAATGGTTCAATTATTTTGTTTATTGATGACACCTTAGCAATTGAAACCTTTTTCAAGCTTTATTATTATTGGATCTGAGGCCAAAGTGGCCCATCTAACTTGCTTCAAAGGAGAGTTGCAGGTCAGAAAACGAATGTTTTTTGGTCTCTCCAAAGACAACTCAGCGAACAAGCTAACAATTTGGACCCTGCGTAATCTGAAGAAATCAGCCTCCATTTTTGTAAACATATCTATAATTATCGGTTTCATAACTTATTGCCAAGAATGATACATTTTTGTTTTGTTTTTGTACTTTTTAGATTAGTTTCGGATTAAATTAAAATAATTTAGTTTTTAAAAGAAAAGAATGCCGTATTGTTACGTAAGCTGCACAAACATCATTTGGATGAAAATACTTTTCGCCAGTGTTGCTTTATATTTCCTAACTTAGCGTAAATTTGTTTGCATGTATACTGCAGTGGGCTTCATTGGCACATCTAGATAGATAAACATGACCCTTTTGCACTCAGGTGGCATCTGAAGTCACTTTGCAGTAAGTATGCATTGTTCTTGGTATTATGATCAACACGGAATTTAAAAATCAATATTTTAGTGGATTGGTTATCTAGAATTATTTTTCAAGAAATTGGGCATTGGAAATATTGAGTTCTTGCATTATTGACGTTTCAAATATTTTGTTTGTTGCTGTAAAATGGTGAGCCTGTAAGATACTTTGTGGATTTTCGATAAACAGTTTAGTAAGAAATCTAAAGAAGTTTTATAAGTGATTTTACTCTCTCTCTGTGCTGTAAAGATACTTGTACTGTCCGTATTGTCCCGGCACTGTATCTTGTGCTATTCCTCTTGGTGGAAGCGACGAAGTACTTTAGTGTTCTGCTGTTTTAACCTTTGCCGGCCTCCCTCCATCCTAAGGTGACAAGAGTTCATAATACAAGATGTACTTCAGTACCTTTGAATTGACCCCAGAACTCAGTTCCTCAGCCAGCCTAGCAGGATATCAGTAGTTTGTTTCAGCTTTAACCTTATCAGTGCTACACGAACCACTAAGCCTTTTCCCCTTTCCCCTTAAATGCCAGACCCCTGATGAGGTGATTGACGGCTGGTTCCCACGGCAGAGTTTTACCTTACCTACAACAGGGATTTAGTTTCTTGTCACATTGCCAATGTTTATGCAGTCAAAGCTTGTATGTAGCCCAGAGCAGAAATACTTTACGTGTGAGTGGGACAGTGGGACTAAGTTTTTCTCACTCAGCTGTTGCAACCGGTACCCCATCTAGTGTTCATTCTGATGCACCCATATTTTCATCTGACTGCTGGGATTATTTCATAATCGAGTTTCGCTCACAAACTAGCAAATCACCGCAGTTTCGGCATAAATTTGAAGTATAGGTTCAGAGGTATAATTGACTTAATAGCTGTTTTAAATCATTGCAGTTTACGAAACGATATGTTACAAATATGTTAGGGATAATCAAATAGAAGTAACTAAAAGCGAATTGTCTTCTAACACGTAATACTTTGAACCGTTATCAGTTATGATTAATAATTACTTGCTAAATTTTATAATTTAGATACTTATTAAAAGTGGATTGAAAAAGTTTGTTCCATGTACAGAATACCTGCAACACACTGAAGTACACAGTGGTGTATCTCCGGTATTGGTTGTTAGGTTTCATTTCTTAAAGTCGTCATTAATGTAAAGTTCCAAACATTCACAAGATCCTTTGACGATAAATATTTAATAAAATCTTGTTACAAATGGTTTGTAAAAGCCATTGCCATGGACGTATTTTTGTAAGATGATTAATAGTTCCTTTAAAAATATAAACTGTCTTTAGCTCTCAGTATTTTGTTTTGAACAAAAAAATCTACAAGGTTTCTTCTGAGACCTTACTATATTTGTAAATTGAAATTTGCTTTACATTTTTATTTTGTTTTAATTATAAAACCTGAAGGGCCAGGAACAAAATAATTAGAGGCTTTATTTTGTTGATGATTACAGCTGTACAATGTGTTCTGACGTTGTGACTTTAATATCAGATATCATTCATTGGTTCATGTTTTAATTTTGCATGTTTCTTTTTAAAAATGCAATTGGATAGGCTTCCACTGGAATTAACATTCCAGTATTGAATAATTTTACTAATATGTTCAGTCCACATGAAGCTTGTGGGTTTGTGCTTCAGATTTCTTTTCATGATGAGTTACAGAACTGATGAAGTGGGTTTTGTTATTTCCCACAGTAGTTATTTAGTTTGCATTAGTAATTATTTGTTTAAGCACAGCTGACCAAGCAAACCAGTTTCTAGATTGTCTTTGTTTTCATAAATGTGATCAAGTTGAAAAGTATTTTTCTCTATATGGTGAGTCTTGCTAACATATTGGCAAAACATCACAAATTTTTAATGAGCCAAGTATTGTCCATAAATTTAGTATTTCAGCTAACCTCAGATTTGCCCATAGTTCTCTGAAAAATAGTTTATAATGAGCATGACATGAGTATTAGAGAAATTTACCACTCTTTCACAACTATTTATTTGGCAAATGAACTAAAGGTTGAACATTTGTGTATAACGTACGCAGTATGTGAACCAAGTAATTTAGGAAAATGCGTCTCTCTAATGTTAGTACTTTAAGTACAGATGGCTCTGTGTACTTCCAAAACTTCAAAAATGAGCCCAATGCCAATTCAATGATTTACTGCTGTTTTGGTGTTCCTTGAGTCATTTTGTTTTGATTTCCTTCCTAAAAGTTTACCCATGTTTTCAGAATGCCATAGGGGAATCTGTCTTGTGCAATTCTTCTTATACCTAAAAAAAATACTGATTTTTGAATTTAACTCTGTGTAACAATGTGCAAATAACCTCTAAAACTGTGTTTAAAAGTAGAGAGCGCACCAGGTCACAGAATTACAACTTTGTACATATTAAATTGAATGTACTCCAGGAGATGACATTAATGGCCATTGTTCTGAATGTATCCCAGGACACTTGGGCAGTATGGCAATTGAATCACACTATTTCAGATGATCTCCCCAATATCTGAAATTAATTGTGCCTGTGCTTTGCTATGGACTTGGATTCTGATGTCATGGCAACTTTTTATTATCTAATTCTGTAGTAAAGGGAAACATGCAGGGAGATAATCCCTGAATTAAACAAGATCAGCTCTCTGTGCCTTCCCTCATGACCACACACCATTGTGAGACAGAAGTTGCTGTCCTCATGCTGAGCAAACAATAGGGAGCCATCCTGTCCTTGAAAAGGATGAAGTGGGTTAGAGTGCTGAAATTTTTTGTTTGATTTGCAAATTAATCCGCAGTGTGATGAGAAATGCAAGCAACCAGTGCGAATGAGAAAGGAAGTAAAAGGATTTTTCTAGTGAATGGTCTGAATGGGGACAATTTGCTTATCAATAAATCAGGTTTTGGAACTAAATGTTTCAAATTAACACAAATATTTCCAACTGTGCAGCCAATGTGTTTGTCAAAAATTATTTCAGAATTTGGCTCTGCCAAGTACCATATACCCATTACCTTCAAAGCTTCTTTGAACTAATTTAATGCTCAAGATTAAGTCAGTCATTGCAGAGTGTAACATTTTTCTATTGTGTTTGCTTCAGGACTCAACTTTTAAGAGCATTTATTCCCGATATCTTGTTTATATACCACAATTAACAGATAATATACATTTCCCTCTGGCTTTAAGTTCCTTTATTTTTAGAAACTGAAGCAAATGTAGAATTGCTTTGGAATTTGATTTAAACAACTTGCAAACATTAAGTGGTTTTAAACTGAAAATAACAATGCAACTTGTTTATCTTTTGTCAGTTTTCTTTGCATGTACATGCATCTATATTTTTGGTATTTAACTGTAATCCAACAGATTTTTCAGTTTTCTGAATATTATCAGATGTAACTTGATGAGAAAGACAGCTGGCACAATGGTAACATGGCTACTGACTTGGCATCCCCAACAATCTTATGCCTTAGACTAGACTGAGGATTCCACTCTGCGCTAACTGCATGGGTTTTGTGTGAAATATTTTGCATTTCTAGCCCAGTGGGCATGAACCACTTGCTAACAAATTGGCATTGAAAGAAAAGCCATATGGATAACCATTGCTGGGATTGTTTTAAAATTAACATTTGTACAGTGTGGTTCTTTGAGTTTGGGAGATTATGATACATTGGAGGAGGATTGCATGTGTGCTGGGGATATCGTACTGTTTCTTTATCAATATGTTAGATTTTGCTCTACCTGGTGCATAGGTACATCTCCTTCAGTTGGAAAAGGAAAGGGATGTTTGCTTTATATCTGAGTGCATAGTGTCCATATTACTGCAAATAAGGATAAGTGTACCATTCATCATTACATCTTGTGAGTCGAGTACTGATTGGGGATGGAAGGGTACATTCTCCTGTTTTGTTTCTCCTCCGTGACTTCTAATCATGCAAGCAAGGGAGGGTTTCATCACTGGTACTTCTGTATTACTCAGTAGTTGATATCTTTCTTGATCTCTGCATGGCCTTGCTATTATGATTGATGTGAGCAGTATTTGTAGAATTCATCAACATTCCACTACCTGTGCTATCACAAGTTTAACACTCAAATATGAATCATCATCACATTGGGAAAAAATGTTTAGACTCCTAGAAATTGTCATCATTCTTTGAAAAGTTTAAAACAATTGTGTAGCATCATTACAAGAATAACTACATTTCAAAATACGTCATTAACTGTAAAAGTATTTGGAGGCTCCCGAGGTCACGAGAGGGACTAGATGAATGCATGTTTCTTTGATATAATAAATTCCATTAAGATGTGCAATTTTTTTTCATTTATATTAACTTCTTGAATAAATATGCTGAAGAAATTGTTTAATTTGTGGCACACCAGCAGAAATTCCTAAGTGTTCTACAAAATGAAAGTAAATTGATCTTGATACATGATACAACTATCTCCATGTTATAACCTGAAACTTAACTTGGAATAAACAAAGCTATGACATTATCTTCCTGCATTCCATTTCTCAGTTATGGGATATTCTGCCAGTTTTGTGACTGTTCCATGAAAATACATTTATATGCCTTTAGTTGTAAAGGGAACCTTTGATCTCTTTGCATGTCTCCAGGCAATAAAGGGTACCAGTGTGGTGAATTAATTGAAATGCTGGTGTTCCTCCTTAGCACCTGTATTGTTGGATTGAAAAGGTCAGAGGTGCACACAAATTAAATATTGTAATTTTACAGTTGTATACCTGGAGTGTCCATCAACTGTGTTCAGCCATCGATGTATACATAGCAAGAGAACTACATAATCTTCTAGTTTAATTAAATGTCCTCCAAAATATGATGTGATATAAAACAATATCTTTTGAAATACTGAGGAAGAAGTTAACAACTTTGATACCTCATGAAGTTGACATAAAAGCATCAGTGGGACTTTTTGTAAAGTGATTTAAAAAAAAAGCAAAAAAAAATTATTTGACTATTCTAAATAGTGCATTACATCATTTAATGAGGTAAGTGTTATACATAAGTCATATATTTTGACACTTAATTGCATTTAATCATCATAATAAAATTATATCATTTATATCATATAAACTTGTATCTATTATATCAGTAGCTTTTGACTCTAAAAGCTAGTAGCTTGAGACCTGGATAATTCAGGAAATTGATGGAACTGTTAGTTAATATATCCCAGTATCTCTTGTCTGCGGCAAGTTGACTGGCCTCTTTCACCTGTCAAATTGCAATTGGTATCTGAATGATTACAAATTGGTTTAGTGACAGGGAGTGAACTGTCAAAGACCTATCTTATTCTGCTGGAAATGAAGAAAACTGACAGTTGCAGGAGAGTCTAACAAGTCCTCAAATGTTTGATTTGCACCCAGTGGACAAGGGATATGATGATATGTATGAAATATTGGAAATCAATAATTTCTATGGAATTTCATTAAGCTTCAATGTCTATAATTTTGTGAATTTTATATTTTGATGGATTGTCTAAAGTACAAGATTCACTGGGATTTAGTGAATGATGGACTTCAAATGCAACCTTTAGAGATTTTCATTCTGTGAAATCTACATCGTGGAAACATTAATTCCACACCCCGCCCCCCCCACCCTTTCTATTCCTTTTTGTGGAGTTCATACCCAATATTCGATAAATATTTGCATCATCTTGATGACTAATGTCATGTCCCTTTGGTTTTTCTAGGAACTTCACGAGGAGGACAAGAAGAACGAGTCACTAAGAATGGGGATGCTCATGTCTGTGGCCGATGTTGTGCTGAGTTCTTTGAACTGCCCGATTTCCTTCATCACAAAAAAAATTGCACTAAGAAACAATTGGTTCTGATTGTAAATGAAAATTCAACAGCTCCTTCAGAAACCTCCTCTCCACAATCTCCTGATAATCCTATTGAAGAAGTAAATGACAAAACTGATAACGCAAGTCAAGCGGACTGCAATGACCTTGTAGAGCATAAAAAAGTTGACCAGGAAGAATCCATGGAGGTGGACACTTCCAGCATTACTAGCAACAGTAATGTTAGCAGTTCTAACAGTAATAACCATAGTAATACAAGCAGTAATTATCCCACAATGGGTACCTCAGCTGTCACAACACCTCTACCTCATATAGGTGATCTAACAGCTCTGGGAAATTTCTCAATGTTAAATAGTAATGTGATCATTGAAAATCTTCGAAGTACAAAAGTGGCAGTAGCCCAGTTCTCCCAGGAAACAAGATCTAATGGTTCATCAAATAGTAAAATTGCTGTTCCAGCACTTATGGAACAACTACTGGCTTTGCAACAACAACAGATCCATCAGTTACAGCTTATTGAACAAATCCGTCACCAGATAATCTTATTGGCTTCCCAAAATGCAGAAGTTCCATCAGTCAACTCTTCCCAAGGTACTTTAGGAACTGCTGTTAATCCATTAACTACACTTAGTTCACATCTATCTCAGCAACTTGCTGCTGCAGCTGGGCTAGCACAGAGCCTTGCCAGCCAATCTGCCAGCATAAATGGTGGAAAGCAACTTCATCTACCTCAGAGCAGCCCTGGAAGCACCATAGTTCAGCCTAGCAGTAGTTCTCCAAAAGTAAACACATCCTCATTGCCTAGTACTATACAGCCCTCTGAAAGCGTGTCCACAAATACCATTGGTGGTTCTCAGTTAATCAGTCCTTCAGTATCGACAGTGTCCACACCAGCTCTTGGAATTAGCAGTTTACTAAGTCCTGCATCCAGTTTGTCCAGCTCACTGCTACCTCAATCCTCCACATCCACTTCTGTGTTTTCCAACCCTCTCTCGAGCATTGAAACAACTTCAGGAAACCTTGGTTCATTGACAGCTCTGGCAAATCAGAGGAAAGGCAAGCCACCAAATGTGGTAGTATTTGAGACTAAAAGCAGCTCTGATGAGGCTTTCTTTAAACACAAATGTAGGTTCTGTGCTAAGGTGTTTGGAAGTGACAGTGCCTTGCAGATTCATTTGCGCTCTCATACTGGTGAGCGACCTTATAAATGCAACATTTGTGGTAACAGATTCTCCACAAAAGGAAATTTGAAGGTTCATTTCCAGAGGCACAGNNNNAAATATCCCCACATTCATATGAACCCCTATCCAGTTCCAGAACACTTAGACAATGTTCCAACAAATACAGGTATTCCATATGGAATGTCTGTACCACCTGAAAAACCAATAACAAGTTGGCTGGATAGTAAGCCTGTATTACCTACACTGACCACATCTGTTGGGCTGCCACTCCCATCAACTATATCAGGTTTGTCTGCTATCATTAAATCAGAGGAGTGTCAGCCTATCTCAGTTAATCAGTCTTCTTGCAGTCCTCCTGGATCGGTTAAGAGTGATTTAGCAGCAACAGAGCCCTCCGTGAAAAATGCTAATGATTTGGATGAAGTGGAAGAAAGTGCTTCACCTACCTCAAATGGTAAACTAGATGAAAACACACAATCTATTAATTCTGTCACCAGCTTGGCTGTCCCTGTCAGCTCAAGTGCATCTGATTCAGGTCTAAGTACTACTTCTGCTTTTACAACGCCACTTATACCACTTATGTCAGACCAGTTTAAGTCAAAGTTTCCATTTGGAGGTCTTTTAGATTCTTTACAGACGTCTGAAACATCAACATTGCAGCAGCTAGTAGAAAATATTGACAGGAAAATGACTGACCCCAACCAGTGTGTCATTTGCCATCGAGTTCTTAGTTGCCATAGTGCACTGAAGATGCATTATCGTACACATACTGGTGAGAGGCCCTTCAAATGCAAAGTCTGTGGTCGTGCATTCACCACCAAGGGAAACCTGAAGACCCATTATGGTGTTCATCGTGCCATGCCACCACTGAGAGTTCAACATTCTTGTCCAATCTGCCAGAAGAAATTCACAAATGCTGTTGTGTTGCAGCAGCACATTAGAATGCATATGGGAGGCCAGATTCCTAATACTCCTGTTGCTGACAACTATCCTGAATCCATGGAATCTGACACAGCTTCATTTGAAGACAAAAATTTTGATGATATAGATGACTACTCTGATGAGAATATGGAAGATTGTCCAGATAGTAGTGTCCCAGATACACCCAAATCTGCTGAAGTTTCTCAAGGCAGTTTATCTCCGTCTCCATTACCATCAGAAATGTCCAGTATTGCAGCTCTTGAGAATCAAATGAAAATGATTAATGCTGGTCTTGTTGAGCAACTCCAAGCAAGCCTCAGGTCAGGTGAGAATGGATCAGCTGATGGAGACCAAATGACTAGTGACTCTTTTTCAATAATTGGGGATATAGAGAGCCAAAGTGTTGGAAGTCCTGCCATTTCAGAATCTACCTCTTCCATGCAGGCTCCATCCCCAACCAACAGCAACACAGATAGTCGTAGGTCAAAGTCCCCAGGCTGTGAAGAGAGACAGCACAGAACTTTACTATCAGATTTACCTAATTCGGTGTCTCCAGCAACTACCAATGGTGGTGCCTTGGACCTGACCTCCAGTAATGCAGAACGAGTAATTAAAGATGATACTTTAAGCTTGCTTTTTCCCAGTCGAGATCGTGGTAAGTTGAGGAATACATCTTGTGATATCTGTGGCAAAGCATTTGCTTGTCAGAGTGCCTTGGACATTCATTACAGAAGCCATACCAAAGAGCGTCCATATATTTGCACAGTATGCAATCGTGGTTTTTCCACTAAGGGTAATTTGAAGCAGCACATGTTGACACATCAGATGCGGGATCTTCCATCTCAGCTGTTCGAACCCAACAACTCTAATGTAGGTTCTAATCAGAGCTCTTCAACTGTGGCTGCCAACAGTTTGACATCCCTAATCAAAACTGAGGTCAATGGTTTCATGCATGGGTGTTCCCAGGACTGCAAAGATCCACCTGCTAGCCTTATTTCATCAGGGCCTCTGTCTGCATCTGCTATCTCACCTGTCCTGCCAGCACAGCAAAGAAGAACTCCAAAACAGCATTACTGCACAGCATGTGGGAAAACATTCTCCTCATCCAGCGCTCTCCAAATACACGAGAGAACACATACAGGAGAAAAACCATTTGCCTGTACTATATGTGGAAGAGCTTTTACCACCAAAGGCAATCTGAAGGTATTTTGCTGCATTTTATTCTGAAATGTGTTCAAATAGTGCAAGTAACTTAGTGCCACTGTCCTGCCTTATATGTATAAGGGGAATGCAGGAACAAATTGAACCTGTATTTTGCTTACCTGATGTAATGTAAGAAATAATATTTCTTAGTTAAATAAACAATATTTAAACTCGCCATATACTTAATTAGTACAGTAGCTATGCATGCAAATTCACTTGAGTTTTGAACTTGGAACTCTCACATTTATAACTGTATGTTTTTAGTTTGTATTAAAGATAGCAACAGTATATTTATGGCTTGTATAAGTTGGATTATGCATGTAGTTGGGTTATAACTATAACCGATATGACTTCTTAGCAATGTACAATAATTGTCAATAGTGCTGAACATTGCAGTTTATTTGTGTACAAAGAGGTTAAAAAAAATCCCAAAACTATCAAAGGACTTCTGCGCAACCTAATAACTCACTGCTCACTTTAGGACCTTATCCTGTAATTATTTGTTGTTTTTATTTAACCTCTTTCTGAAATAAATGACATAGACAAAATGTTTGCTAGGTAATTGAAAGTTAATAAGTAAGAGGAGGGTCTAACATTGAATTCCAGTTTGGATGGGGTCCTGGGATTGGATGCCAGTATTATCACTCGCCCCTCTCTGAGAGTGGTTTGGTCAAACTCATGTATACACTCGTGGATTGATTTAAAAAGTGTGTTGGTAAGACTGTGTGTGTACCTCAGGAGGAAAGTGATAATATCAAGGAATAGCCAAATAAATTATGGAGGTTTAATTAACATGCTGTTTGAAAGGCAGAAGTACAAAAAAATGACCTTATGTCAAAATGATCAAAGTACAACTTACAATTGAAAAATTTGTGTAAGGCTGCTGGTAGCTAATTCTTATGTGATTTGTGAATCAATGAACTTTTACATAGTTAATAAAATTTGAAGCATTCTACATCTTGATGATGATGATAATAATCTGATCACTTGTAGAGATTGGGTGAAGTGTACTTAAAAGCCTTCCATAAGATGCCTACTTTAAATACAAATCTCTGCTAACTTCTTCCAATTCAACTATTTCTCATGAGATACTCCATGTAATATCTGAGGAGTAACAAACCTGAGTAGATTCACTCTGAAAAGCAACCAGATTGACAAGCAGAAATTAGTTTGTAAGAATGTGTATGGCAAAGGGTGGTGTCTATGTGGAATCAGCTGCCAGAGGAAGTGGTTGAGGCGGGTACATTAACAACTTTTAAAAGACAGTTGGACAGGTACATGGATTGGCAAAGTTTAGAAGGTTATGGAGCAAACACTGGCAAATCAGACAAGCTTGGATGAGGCATCTTGATCGGCATGGACCACTTGGGCCGTAGGGCCTGTTTCCATGCTGTATGACTCGATGACTAAGAAACTTAATGCAGCTGAATTAATCAACGACAAGACAGATGGCATTCATTATCCCAAAGGACATTCATATCTCCTGCCCAAGAGATGTAAATCTGCATATTGTGTATGGCTAGGCCTTCAATGGTATCCAGTGTGCCTATAGCTGCATGGCTTAACTTTATACCATTTTTACAGGTTCATATGGGGACACACATGTGGAACAGTGCCCCTGCAAGACGAGGGAGGCGCCTTTCAGTGGATGGTCCAATGGCATTCCTAGGTGGCAATCCTATTAAATTCACCGAAATGCTTCAGAAGGATTTGGCTGTTAGGGCTCGCGATGGAGACCCTTCTTCATTTTGGAACCAGTATGCAGCAGCACTAACAAATGGCTTAGCAATGAAGACCAATGAGATTTCAGTGATTCAGAATGGTGGACTTCCCCCAAACCCTGCTAGTCTGGGCAATGGTGGCAGTTCACCCATCAGTGGTTTAACAGGAAACATGGAGAAGCTTCATAGTACTGATCCCAGTGCACCTCTAGCTGGTCTGGAGAAAATATCAGCCACTGAAAATGGAACAATCCACAGATT
>JARFYF010000017.1:31826222-31843801 GCA_030265395.1 Rhina ancylostomus | reverse complement strand
AAACCCATGCTCCAATTTTTCATTTTCCAAATTAAAATAGAGGTAATACAGCATTAGCTTTTATAAGTGTTCCACCCATAACTCACATTGCCCTAGACATATGAAGAGGAAGTCAAATATGGTTTTCATACTATCTTATTAGTTTGCAGGACAAAGCTGATAGTTAAAACCTTTATACCTTCCAAGCACTAATCATTTAAAGCACACCAAATGTTTCTTTCTTGACAACCCAGTTGTTCATTCTTTAGAATCAAATCACCAACCCGCAAGAACAAAAAGTTGCTAAATTAACACTGAAAACTGGTAACAGGCAATTTTCCCAATAAGGTCATGACAAAAATTCATATGGTTTGGTGTTTTTCCCAACTTGAAGTAATACACTTGTAGACATCTGGTAACATTAGTAAGAGGCTTGGCTGTGTTGTTCTGTGAGGTTTATTAACTTGTGTATAATCAATGCATGAAGAATGTCTGCCTCTTGAGCAATTTTAGGTGCCTAGAATTAATGAAACTGTAAACAGCAAGTGGCCAGTGTCTTAAGGAGAGGTGAAGAGAGAAGAAAAAAATCCACTATAAGAAAACATTTTATTGCCAAATCAAAATGTAAGCAGCTGAGCAAGATCTAGTATGTTTCTGTCAGTATGCCAACAGCAAACTAAACAATTAACTGCACAACAGGATACTTCTGCTGTAGATGGGATTATGGCAGAGGTAAATAGGTTTTGTATTCTCTTACAGCTGGGACAAAAGTCCAAAGATCACAGCTAGACCTTGGGAATGAGGTTTGCTGTATTCAGAATGAAAGAAACAATTTGCATTTATATAGCACCTTTCATGACCTTAGGATCTCCCAAAGTGCTTTACAACCAATGAAGTGCCTTTGAAGCATAGTCTATGTGTAGTGTAGGAAGCACAGCAGCTAATTAGCGCACAGCAAGATCCTACAAACTGCAATGAGCTAATAACTCGATAATTTGTTTCTTCGTATTGTTGGATTAAGGATAAATATTGGCCAGGGAAATGAGCTGCTGCTTTGCTGGATTTTATTTCTCCCAACTAAGTCTACTAATTGTGAAGCTCTCTGGGGAGAGGCCTTTTCATTGTCAATAAGCTAATGAAATTGGGAGAGAAAATACCATGAAAAACTTGTCACAGCATGCCCTCTGACAACTCCCCAGTCTTTTTCAAATAGTGCCAAGGGAGTGTTCATGTCCACCATGGAGACCAACAGTTCAACACCTTGCTTGAAAGACAGCACCCCTGACAGTGTTGTGGACCTTCGGTATTACACTGAAGTGCCTGTCCAGGTTATGTGCTAAACTATCATACTAGCCTGAAACGAGACAAAAGATTAACATGATTTATTGTTAACAGCTGAGGCATTTCAGTAATGTTAGCAAAGCAATTTGAGACATCCTGCATGTTACCAGTGATATTCTGATATATCCATCAAACAGAACATAGCATTCATATCTGCAATGTCCTTTCCAGGTGACAACAATGTGGTTTTACATTCAAGTAAAACCTTGAGTCTAATATGGAACATATAAGTATAACTTAGCCCAGTTTTTACCAACCTGGCTTTACCGTAGTGATTGCCAGATCCCAGGGAGCTCATTGAACTCCACAAAGCCACATTCTTAAGCGATTCATAAAAATCCTCAGCCTTCAAAGTACCGATGCTTACTATTCTGGTATTTGTCTATTATTGTCACTTGTACCGAGGTACGAAAAACTTGTCTTGCATACTAATCGTACAGGTCAATTTATTACCCAGTGCAGTTACATTGAGATAGTACAGAGTCCACTGATGTTGTACAGGTAAAAACAATAACAGTACAGAGTAAAGTTTCACAGCTACAGAGAAAGTGCAGTGCAATTGTCTTTTTCATAATTTGACAATACCACTTTGAGAGTTAATAATTAAAAGCTGCATTTTGAAATGGGAAAATTGAAAGATCGCATCTTTATTCAGAGAAACCAAATATTACTGGATTGTACAGTTATAGCTTAGCTTAATATTAATGCACTAACAGTTAAGAGATCTACATTCAATGCTTGCCTGATAGATTCAGGAGTTATCCTGATACAAAAAGATGATGTTGAAACAACTAATCACATCACTATCGAGGTCATTCACCCAATTTTATGACAAACCATATGCCAAAGTTGAGCATGATGCTTTATTAGTTCATAAGCTGTGCGATAATTATGCTTATACAATTATTGGTTGACAATTTATTATGCTTGTAAATTGCTACTCCTCCAATGCAAGCTCTAAAACTTCCTCTGCAATCTAGCATCATTTGCTTCACGTCCAGTTCTGCAGTTTTGTTTATTTCCACCCAGGCTAATGTGGTATTTTGAGTCATTTTTTGGACACAGGCAAAGTATTACTTTTCATTACCGTTGTGAAGCCAACTGGGGCAATCATTCTGGCTAATATGCAGAAAATACACTGAAGCCTCCTGCATTGCAAGCAACCATATACTGTGTTCGAGAACAAACTAGCTGTGAATGTGAAAGACTGACCATGGACAGCTATTATCAGCTCAAAATTGTCCCTGAGGATAACAATCTGTCCAGTGTATATATAGTTAACTAGGTGGCATTAAACAGTCTGTTAAGAAGGGATAGTCAAAATCATCCTCAGAGTCACAGAGCAGTTTCTAAGCACTGACAATAAGGTAAAGGAAGCACTTGAAAGACTTTAGAGCTGCCAGGGATCAGCATTTACCTGATTTTGTGTTGCAGAAAGTTAGAGTACATTTCCTATCAGATGTTGTGATCAATGAATCTTTTTATTTCCACAGTTGTTGAAATAGTAAAATCTGCAGCAGCAGAAACCAATTTTTCATGTTCAGGCAAAGTAATGAATCTACAATCTAGTGTTTAGATTTCCAGCAGTTTGTAGAACTCTTTGGATTTAGCAACCATCAAATCACAATGCAACAGCCACTCACAAGACTAAAACTGAAAGATTCAATAATAAAAAAGTGCATCCACTTTGCAATCATAATATAGCATTCCTGCAAAATTACTCTGCAATTCTTGATTCTCGTACAAATGAAACAGCCATTGTTCTTATTATCAAAATGAATTCAAATCATAATACATTGAATCTGAATGATGAAATTATAAAGGAAATTCCCCACTCTAAACCAGAAATAAATTAATACATTGGTAAAAAAAATGTCATGTTCAATGTAGTGAAAGCTGAGCTGATCCTAATAAAGAGTAATGAGTGCACAACCTACTCATGTGCACAATAATTCACTAACTTAGTTCCTCTGTGACTGTTCAAAGAACCTTTTGTTGAAATACCAGAAGTTGTAGAATTCAAGCCATAGATATGTAATGAAATTCACCAGAGAAAAATGTTACATTTTAAACAGTAACATTTTCTGCAGCCATTAGCTTAGGGGGCCAGGATGAGCAATCCTGCTCCTTGTGATCCATTAGCAGCAGCATTAAATGTGGCTACCTAATGGAACTAGTTACTTCCCCCTTCCTTTAATTCAGCTTCCTGAACCTTGGGAAACTCATTGAAAAGGTTAATTTTGAATTGCTGCCAAAATTTGGGAGTGAAATTTCACTGAAATATTATTGTTATCTCTACAGAGTAAATTGCTTGGACATCCCTGTATCCTCTCCTGTAAAAAGAAAAATGGGATCAGATTTTGTGAATATGACCAATTGTGGAATGAGACAAGGGTTTAAACCCCTCCCAAGGGTAAAGGATTGGATTAACTATGTGAACAAAATAAATGTGAGAGCTAACTAAAAAAAAATTAAAGTTTTGTAAAAAAAAACTTCTAAGGAACACATTTAATTGCAAGAATGAGCCTCCAAAGTTCCATTTTTCTCCTTCCTGGTTTGCTACATTAAATGCTGTTGAAAGAAAATAAATCTTGTCATTAATGGTTCATCATAAAACATGAGCCATTACTTTCAGCCTTCACATTTATGATGCCAACACAGCAATTTCTTGAAACTTGTCAGGATGTTGATGATGAAATCTAGTTTTTTTTAAAGCTAATGGCATACATTTCTAATTGTTGAGCAATTTGCAATAATTGTTAGCTCCTGGCATACCTTTTCCTTGCCACAATTTGTTTTTAATGTGCTAATTGTGGCAAATGCCATGCATTTATCTATTTTTAAGTTCCTGTTTTGGAATGGGGACGTTGCTGATAAGACCAGTATTTAATGATGATTACTTGTGAAAGTAATAGCAAGCCACCTTCTTGAACCCCTGTGACCCCTCTGGTAGAGGAACTCTCTCAGTACTGTTGAATTCAATGTTCCAAGATTCTTAGACCCAACAACCATGAAGAAATGGTGATGTGTTTCAGTTCTTAATTGTGTGTGACTTGGAGGCTAGCCTGCAGGTGGAGGTGTTTCTGTTTTCCTTTCTCTTCATAGTAAAAGTCTCATTTAGGAGGCACTGTAGAAGTAGCCTAGGTGAAGTAACCCAGGAATAACTGTACTACATTTTGCAGGCATGAACTACAGCATTTTCTAGAGAGTTATGAATGTATCTGAATGTCACGTAATGATCAGCAAACATTCACACTTTGATCTCGTGATAGAAGGACAGCCATTGTTGGAGCAGCTTTTACCCCGGAGACTTACCTGAGGAAACCTGCAGTGATGTCCTGGGGCTAGGATCATCCACCACCAGAAACCACAACCGTCTTCCATTATAACCCAGCCAGTCTACAACCATAGTCATTAGAGCATTTTCCCCTTGATGGTGTTTGACAGTTTTATCCAGGCTTTTTGATGTAAAGGGTACCAGAGCGAATAGAGCTGCTACCCCATAACTTCAGTGCTGATTAGTGCTCTCTATGTGGAATTTGCATGTTCTTCTTGTGACCATATGGGTTTCCTCCAGGTGCTCTGGTTTCCTCCCACATCCCAAAGACATAGGTTAAGTTGGCCACTGTATATTGTCCCCAATGTGTTTTTGAGTGGTAGAACCTGGGGGCAGTTGATGTTTATGTGGAGAGAATAAAATGGGGTTAGTGCAGGATTGGTATAAATGGGAAATTGAAGGGCCATGTGGACCCAGTGACCCGAAGGGCCTGTTGCCATGCTGTATCAGTCTGTCTGTCTGTGGCTTTATCCAATCACTTTCACCTCATTTCTGGAATTCAGTTCTTTGATTAACATTGGTCCAAGGTTATAGTGACGTCTGTAGCTGAGTCATTTCGGCAAAACCTAATTGGGGCCATAAGGGAGCTGGTTATTGGTAAGTGCCAGTTGATAGCACTGTCAATGACACCTTCCATCACTGATGATTGAGAGTATAGGGAGGGGTTATTAGCTGGATTGGATTTATCTCTTTTTTTTGATGTGGATACAACATACCTGGGCAATTTTCCCCATTGTTACATGGATGCAATTGTTGTAATTGTGCTGGTACAGCTTGGATAGGGGCTGAGCTAGTTCTGTAGTGTAAGTCTCTGGTACTACAGCCAGGATGTTATCTGGTTCTATTCGGCTTTGCTGTTTTCAGTGCTGTCAGCTGTTTCTTGACATCATGTGGAGGACTTCAATTTGGCCGAAGTTTGGTTTCTATGTTAACGAGAAATCTCGGGAGGAAGTCAAGATGCATCGGCCGCACAGCACTTCCAGATGAATGTTGTTGCAAATGCTTAAGTTTTGCCTTTGGAACTTGTATGCAGGGCCCAACCATTGTTGAAGATGGGGATGTTTATTCTTGGCTTCTCGTCTCATTGAATTGACTGCCACCATTTACAATTACATGTGGCTCAACTGCAGAGCAATGATCTGATCAGTTGGTTGTGGGATTGTTAAATTCAGTCTGTGTGCTGCTTTTGCTATTCGATATGTTCACAGAGAGTCTAAGGGATGGTGGGAGGAGATCAGAGAACAGTGGGTGGGAGACAATGAAAAGACATGGTATTAAGAAAGAAATGAAAATATCATAAATTAAAAGAAATAAAACCATTACATTTTCAAATTTCTGAATGAGACAGTCCATATAAATATAACATGTTTCAGGTCCATAGAGGTTGTTCAGCCATTCTTCTGGCTTCATGTCATATTTTAAAAAGAAACAGTTGCACCTCATAGTTTGTTTTTTTTTCAGCAGAAATAGCATGTAAAAATGTTCACGTGAAATCACTTACTTTATGTTGACTGCATCAATGAAGGCTGCCATTGGGAACCCTTTGGAGGAGCAAGGTATCACTGACATTAACTTCTGGATTTCTGCATTTGACTGTACACGTACATTGCTGAAAATTGCTGTCAGTTTTACTCAGTATTAACCGTAAGCGCTGAGACTTTTGATGCCTCGTTCTCGGAGAGAAAGTTCTGTTTTGTTCGTGGTGTGTTGTATTGCATTTTGGATCAGACATCAAGCTTAATTATTCTGTTGTCTTAGATGGGTGCGAAAGATCTGGCAAAGCTAGAATATAATGAAGTAGCTCTCCCATTGCTCAGACCAACAATATTTCTTCATATAGTTCAAAACAAGTACTGATTATTTAGTCATTCATTTGTTTCTGCTGTGGGACTGTGCTGTGCCTCCGCCTAACACAGCAATAATTGAGCTTCCAAATCCATTGTCTGTAAAGTTCTCTGCTACATATTGAGGAAAGCCCTGCATAAATGCATGTTCATTCATCAAGGTGTTTTGTACATTTAAAATGCAAAGGAAAATCCACCTGGATTGCTTGTTCTTCTTCTAAGAGAATAAAATTTTAATTGGAATCAAGTGAGAAGCACATTCACATTTTAAGGTTAGAGCCAAACAGCAGTCCTGAAATTTTCATGAAGCTAATACTGAATTTAAACCCTGAATAGCTACCTGCAATGACAGTAGAAAGACAGTACTGTTAACCTGCGGATGATCCTTTTTGTACATGATGTCAATCTGAAAGGTTGTGAACATACCTACTCCTAATTTTTTATAGAACATAGAACAGTACAGCACAGGAACAGGTCCTTCAGCCCACAATGTTATGCTAAACTAATTCAGCTAATGACACCTAATCCATTCCGCCTGCACGTGCTCCATATCCCTCTTTGCATATTCATGTACCTATCTAAGGGCCTCTTAAATGCTTCTATCATATTTGCCTCCACCACTACCCCTGGCAGCGCATTCCAAGCACCCACCACTCTGTGTAAAATAAAACTTGCCCCGCACATCTCCTTTAAATTTTCCCTCTCTCACCAGAAATGCATGCCCTCAATGCCTCTCATAATTTTATAAACCTCTATCAGGTCTCTCTTCAGCCTCTGCCACTCCAGAGAACACAACCCAAGTTTGTCCAACCTCTCCTTATAGCACATGCCCTCTAATCCAGGCAGCATCCTGGTAAACCTGCACCCTCTCCAAAGCCTCCACATCCTTCTTGTAATGGGACGACCAGACTTGAATGCAATACTCCAGATGCAGCTTAGTCAGAGCTTTATAAAGCTGTAATGTTTTGGTTTGATTGTTGTAAATTATATATTGGCACATAGTTAAGGATGGAAATTAGAGATACAATCAAAGTTCCAGAAAATGTTGGCTTAAGCAAAACTTGCATAACATTCTTTAAAAAATCGATAAAGATTTGCATTCATATTACGTTCTTTATAATCTCAGGATGTCCCAAGGCACTTTAGAGTCAATGAAGAATATCTTAAAGTGTAGCAACTGGTGTAATATAAGGAAACACAATGCAATTGTTACCAAAAGATCTATTTTAGTGATGGTTGTAAGATAAATATCGACTGGGACAGTAAAATGCCTCTGCTGTTCTTTGAGGTAGTAGCATGGGGTCATTTCCATCCACTAACATAAGCAAATAAGAGTTTGGTAAAATGTCCGAAAAGTTCTAATCTCTGTATAAAATTATTTTCTGAGAACCTAAGTGACTCTGGCAAGACTATATCCATTGATCATTGCTAGTTGTCCAGAAAATTTTCCATGTGATGTTAGATGCTAAATTCCTGAATTTTGACCTAGCAGTACAGAAGGAACCACTCAGTAGGTCCAAATCACAGTAGCTGGAAGAAACTTCTAAGTTGTTGTTCTTGTTCTAAGTTGTTATTCTTGTAGGGATCACAGGGAGGATTTATTGTCTTTGCAGTGAGGCCAAAAGAGGGAAACCAAAATGACTGTAAAATCTTGGAAATTTGTGAGAAAGAAAAAAAGACATTCAGGCCATTGTGTCCATGTTAGCCACAATTTGAAGCTATTTGGGTTACTCTCAACGCATAGGTTACTTCTCTTCGAATGCTCACCAAGGTAGCTTTTAAATGTGAAGAGGGTTTCTACCTTCATCACTCTTTTAAGCAGAGAGTTCCAGACTACGCTGCGAATTGGATGGAAAATTAAAGACCTCCCAAGTCTATTCTAATTAGTTTTCTATTCCCCTTGTTAACAATCTCTTTGCCAAGAAAAATAATCTATTCCAGTTCAGTCTGTCCTGGCCCCTCTTAATTCTATGCTCTCAAATACATCTCCCTTTATTCTCCTTTGTTCTAGGGAAACAATGCCAGGTTAGTCAGTGTCTCCATCTAACTATTGTTCTCTAGCCCTGACAACATTTTCTTAAATCCTACTGAACCCTCTTTAGTGCTTTCAGATCCTTCCAGCAATGTGGTGATCAGAATTGTACACAGGACTCTAGCTGTGTACAGCTGGAGCACCCAGTGGAACTTGTCACCAGAACAATGAAGAAACTCCTAGGAAAGCTTACACTGGACAAAAGGCAGCTTTGTATTTCATAAATTATAAACTTCTTCATCTAAGTACTGCAGTTCTCCAGGTGAATGTGGCTGACTGATTGAGCAAATAATTATTTGTGTGAAAGTATTAGCTGAAAGAGTTTCAGTGGGCTTTAATTCATTGTTTTTGCCTCAGTTAGAGAACAGTGGACAAGAAAATTTCTTCTTGGTAATTATCATGTCTAGACCTTCTTGTGTTTTATGTAAAAACTGTGGAAAATCAGGAAGTGCTGGCAATTGATCTTCTTCTGCCATTTTGTGTGAAATCCCAGTTGATGCAGTTCAAAATAAATTTTGTGTGATTCACTAAACAAGTATTTTAGAGTAGTCAGTTTAATGTTTGTGGCACCTGCTATTCTTGTTTGTTCTTTACTGCCTTTTTATGTGTAGTAAATCCTCAAGTTGTTTCTTTTTGTTCAATCTTCAGATTTAAACAATATTTGTAGCTTCTTAATTCATATCTATATCAATACATTTCTCTTTATCAGTCAAATATTGCTCATGAAAATGTTCTTATTTTGATGTGTCTGGTTAGAAAGGGAGTCACTTCATATCTTGGTTTACATTTTTAGTTGGTGTAAAATTAATTTATGTAGACGAATGTATGGTTGAACAGTGTTGCTACTCCATTCTCAGTGCTGATAACAAGGGCTGCTCTAATTCAGGAAATAAAATATATTCTATATTATGTATGAAATGTAAACTAGTAGTAACTGATATCAGGATATGTGCTTAGATTTGATTAAATTGTCCCCTCTCTGATTAAAATATATCCACTTTGGCAAGAAGATTAAATAACTTGGCATGGAATACTGAGCACTCATATCAAGGCACAGTTGATTTGAGCAAATATTTCTGGAAATAGTAAACATATTGTCCTGGGCATTGTATAGCCATTTAACATTCTGTAAATGCTTTTTCTTTGAAATTAAGATTTAAAGAAATGCCAGCAGAGAATGTGACCTCTGGTCTATTCTCTCTGTTCCAGTTGTAGTTTTACCTCAGACCAGTCTTTTCAATCTTTAATGTGTGCTTTGGTTCATTTTCCTTCTGTGTTTGTATGTAATTTTCTCGTCATCATTGTGATTAATTTGGCTGCAGTGTATCTATCCTTCACTTCTGTGGAAATAATATTTAACTTTTCCTTTTGATAAAATAAACTTATGCTTTTAAATCTCTTGCCTTCCTGATGAGGGAACACTGCAGTCCTTTCTCAGAAGAAACACAGGACCAATAGAGTTCAGGGAAGGGCTTGTACTAAGATCCTGACCTCTGCTGTTGGCCTCCTTGTTTTCTTGGTTGAGGGAGCCAAAGTAAAGTTCAGATAGTGCAGCATGCTGAGAACCATTCCCAGTTAAGTTTGCCCATCCCTGGACATGGGTATTTGTTAGGATTGATACATTTCCTTGTGTTGTGTTGTTCTTGGTTATAAATATTATAAGAGAAACCTGACAAAGATTTTAAGGCATTTATAATAAGCACTGTTACAAGTACTGCCACACCAATATTGATTAAATGTTTTCCTGTAGTGTAAACTATAACTACTACTGTCACATGCTCTCCTAAGCCTTTCAAAAAAATGACTACCACTGTCCCAAAAATATAACTGATGCTGCCCAGTTAAATCAAAGACTGAAAATATATTGCATTTATCATTGTTTCAGGAACAAATTAAAACAGCTGTTGTTGGTAAAACACAGAACTAAAATCTTTCTATTAATAACTTTGTATTTGTTGAAGAAGACTTTAATTGCATTTTCCCGTACAACAGGAAAAGTCTGTGAAAAGGATTGACCTTCATAGGTAATCTGTATATTTCAATGTAAATAATTGGACTGATTGATCTGTTGATCGAATTCTATCTTCAAGGAAAGAGAACCACAGTGTTTTTCAAGGCCTCGCACGTACTATTAAAGTTTATTTTTAAATCCTGCTCTCTGTCATTTCATTATATTACCATTTCTAATTATGCCAGTTATCAATGAATGTGATCACTGAAGTTGTACCCCAGTGTTCCAGAAAAGAAAAATTGGTTTATTTGGAGGGATGGGTTTTTGGTTCATGAGATACTTGTAAAACCAGAGACCAGTTTTCCATAACATTCTCCTCAGCTTATGGTACCTGTGATTGTATTGCCAATAGTCTCTCAGTTGTTCTCTATCTGAGAGTCTTCTGGTCAGAGCTGTCAGAAGTCTTTGGGTTTATTTATGAAATTCCATGGCATTGTTGTTGCTTTGTTGCAAAAGAATTCTAAATTGTGTTGGGAGGAGATTTTATGCCATCCTCCACATGAGTAAAATACTAGAAACTATTGTTTATTGCAGCAGGCAATTTTTGAATCTTGGCTCAGTAGTACAACAAGCAGTTGCTTCTTTTAGTTGTAATTATTGGTTCAGGATAGTCTATCCATATCATCCAGAATTACTGTACAAAATATTAGGTCACTGATTAGTATCCCAACGTTTAATGCCTTCTGTGCGGTTTGGAGGAATTTAAGGGGAGAGGTTTTTGTGGGGCCTCAGAACAGCCCAGCAATGTCATTGACCATTCTAATCTTGGAACACAAAACAGTTTAAATAGGAGTAATTTTCTTCCACTCAGGATCACCACATGGAATATTTATTTATCAATCTTATTATGGCTTTGGAAACTGAGCCATGATTTGATTTAAGCCGCTCAACAGTTCAACTATTCATAGAATTATTAAAACAAAATTAGAACTCTCCTTAAAAGTTTTGAACTGCTGAAATTAGTTTTTAAGATTTATTCTGAATGAATAACAAACTATTCTAAATTGTGAGAAAATAAAAGAAGACCTAATAATTCCATCTATTTCTATCTTTGGCAGGGTGAAGATCATTAAAATAAATGTCCTCTTCAGTTTCTGTATTTCTTCCATATGTTTCCTGTCAAGTACTTGCCAAAAAATAGCACACAAGAGTCATTTGTTATAGTTTATTTGGCAAGGTGAGTGACTTGGATTAAATACAGTAAAACTGCACCTGAAAAAGAAAGCTGTTGGGATTAATCTAACAAACTATAAATACTATTTGGCAGTACAATTGCAGGTATTATGTGCTTCAGAGAATAACATGGTGAGTAGGTCTAAGGTTTTAAAAGGGTGGAAGGTATGTAGTGAACCCAAACCCCTGTCCCCAAATAAACCACATCCTCTCATTAGCTAGACTGGACCAATTTAAAGTGGGTTATATTCACATCTACTAAATGTAAGGTTTACCTTCTAAGTTGCCAAAGTGTATCCAACAATCATAACTTTTGTAGAGGAGATAGGTAATTATGACCAGAATGTCATAATCATATTTATACAGGCATCCCTGTGTTCCCTGAGGTCTCTTGTCCACAAATAGACAGCGATGAGATAGACTACCTCGTAAATTACATGTATGAGTTCTGGAAGGATACACAAGCAGATACCCTATTTACACATTGAATTGTTATCGGTTAAGTGAAAAGGCCATTTATGGAAGTAATCAAAAATAGCTTACCTATAGATTTCTTAAGCCTATAGAAATAGTAGCAATGATTTTCAGGGTGATTTGATAACGTAGACAAGATCAAATATTCTCTGGCAAATTTCTGTGGCTTTTCTATTATAATATACTTACTATTTATTTTACAGTTCATAATGGTGGTGATGAAGGGAATGAGAAGCAATTATGTCAGTGAAGTTATAGTTAAGAAAACAATGAGTTAAAACAAAAGACAAGTACAGACAGACGAAATATAAATTAAAGAAAGAGAAATCTACTTAAAAGGTGAATTTAACAACTTGTTAATTGTTGCCCCATGGAGTGACAACGCTAGGAATTTTTAGAATGCTACCAGGAATTCCATGTATTTTGTTAAACATCCATTTGGCACGACCAAGTCAGGCTCTATTTTATTTTGATGGAAATGTTATTAAGATGCCAGGTGATCAATCTCAACTTTCTGGTTTGCAATATTAAAACTAATTGTATGCACCAAATTTAGCACCACAGACATCAGTCCCAACTCCACTCCCGAACTTTATCCACATTTTTACAATTTCATCTTGATTGATTATCACTCCAGTGGTGTTATTCTGATCTTTCTAAAATATTTGGATTGGAAATTGTCAGGATATTGCAAATTCATAAAAGAGCAGAAAATAATGAAAAGTACAGCCAATCAGCAGCACCTGTAAAAGAAAGAAAATGCATTATTTAGAATATACCATATGAAGTAAGGAAGGTTAAGTTGGCTCGTCCATGTACTGGTAATGCTTTGTTCTCCTCTTGCTGTTTGTTCTCATTTAATTCCAGCAATTTGCCTTCTTGTCCTTCATTTCTTTCTATTACTTATGGGATGTGGGCATTGCTGGCAAGGTCAGCATTTATTACATATCCTTAAGAAGGTGGTGGCAAGCCATTTTATTAAACTGCTGCAGTTCTTCTGATATCTTGGATAGCTGCAGCCCAGAAATTAAAAACTGTTAAAGTGCCATAGGTTGCCTGAAGGGTTGTGGGTGTAAGTGGAAACTAGTTCAAAGGGGAGAACACGTAGTCTCGAAATAGGAAGAAATGTTTACTGTGGGACCGGAAGAGACCAGTGTGTCTATTGGGGCTGTCCTATTTGTGGATCCTAGTAAGAAAGTGCATGTTTGAGGTAAGATGATGTAAAAGGCTGTGGAGGGAAGATCTCCCTAGGAGATGATGTATCTGACTGTTATGTAAATTATGGCCTGATGTTTGATGGTGGGGTCATTGCTCAGACAGAGGTGGTCTCATTCCATGTCCATAGGCTATAGGTCACTTTGACAAACAACAATAGCAAGTCCTAGTCAGCAAGTTTTCTGATATCGTTGGACTTGATCCTTAATGAACTATTGAATGTTGCAAATTCAGAGCTGGATAGTTAGACTGTGTGATCGAGTGGAAATATTGAAATAGTTCATATCATTCAGTGGTTTGTAATGAAAATTGGTAAGAGGCCAGAGGGAAGGCTCAAGGTGGATCTGAAGGTGTGAAGAACGGTCTCTTGTGTGGGATGAAAACTTCCAAAGAGGTGAGTACAGAGATGAAAGCAGTGAGAAAAAGAATTCAACATCATGTCAAGCTCAACTCACCAAGGGATGAAGATGAGTACTCCACTGAGAAATGATCATTCTGGTTTAGTAAAGGGAAGATCAGAAGGATCAGTGAAATCTCAGTGAGGGGTGAGATTGGCAGGAGATGGGAGTACAGTAGCACAGCAGGTAGGGCTGCTCCCTCACAGCTCCAACAATTTGGGTTCAATCCTGACTTCTGGTGCTGTTTATGCAGAGTTTTGATATTCTCCTGTGACCAGGTGAGTCTTTGCTGAATGTTCTGTTTTCTTCCCATATCCCAAAGAGTTGTTGGTTGGTACATTAATTGCTTTGTGTGAATTATCCCTAATGTAGGATCAGAGAATCAGGGTGGAATAAATAGTCATGTGAGAGTGAATGGATTACAGGGGGAATACCTGGGGGAATGGGACTGATGGGGTTGTCTGACAACCAGTATAAACTGCATGGACTAAATAGCTTTTTTCTTTGTCACAAGGAGATATGGAAAAATGAGTGATGTAGGGGGATGTCCGGGGGAACAATGATTCAAAAGAGCATTTCTGTCAATGAGCTGTTGAAGCTTGTGATCCTTCATACCTGAAAGAAGTCTTAGGGTGACAGATGAGGCATAAAGTGAATTGAAACTGTAGACCAGGACAACTTTGAGAAAGAGTGGCTGGATGATGCTTAGAGTTTTCTTTGGCACCTGAACGGAAGAAAATAATTGAATAATTTAAACCTGATATTTCCAAAGGCATTGTGCAATTTGCCTAATAAGGAGCTTTGGTATTGGTTGCCTCGTATGTCTATTTTTAAACACTCTGTATGCTCTGTATGTCTGTAGTTCTGCTGCAAGGCATCCTTGTTTGGACAGAATGATTAAAACCAGAACTTTTGAGAAATGAATAGGGAAAAAAATCAAATACCAAGAGCCCACCTTCATTTTATAAAGTGTTCCCTCCTTTGAGCACTCGCAAATTTATTTTAGCAGAATTTATGAACCTGCATGTATCTGTGAATGGAATTATGGGTGGTTGGTGACTCCTGTTTTAATAATAATGTTAAATAATAAATGTGTTTGATAATTGTGATCTGCAAATCAAATCTTTCACCTTGACCACACTTCCTATCAACCTGCCATTCTCCTAATCTCTATCTCCTTCACATCTGTTGTGATGATGATCCATCTCACCAGCTTCCACTGTTCACCACTTTTTATCCGATGATTGCCTTCACCATGATTGACAGGACATCTAGCTTTCTCTATTTCATTTTCCACACTTTTGCTGTCATCCCTTTTTCTCTCTCTCTCAGCCCCTTACTGGTCTCTACATTCAATGGAACACCCTCCACTATTTCTGACACACTCAACATAATGCCACGACCAAACACATCTTCCCCTCCTCTCCCCTTTCTGAAAGTACCATTCCCTCTGGGTCATTCTGGTTCATTCCTCAGTTTTCACCAGTACACACAACCCCATCCAATGCCTTCCTGTGTAGCCACAGGAATTGCACAGTCTGTTATTTAACCCTTCATCTCCTCTGACCAGCATCTGAAATGATCCAGGTGAAGCAGTGATTTGTTTGTACATTTTTCACTATGGTATACAGTATTCATGGCTCACAATGTAACTTCCTCACAAGGAGGATAAACATAGACTGCATGACTGTTTGGTGAATCATCTTGATTCTGTTTGAAGATGTCACCTGTAACTTTAATTCTCCTTACCGCTTCCAATCTGGCTTCTGTCTCCTTGGCTTCTGACATTGTTTCACTGAAGGTCAGTGTTAGCTTCTGAAGCAGCAGCTCAGCTTCAGGCTGGGCACATTGCAGCTTTCTGCACTCAAAACCAAGTTCAGCACTTCAGCAGCTAATGAGAGGGTCTCCTGCTATTATCTTAGGCTCCCATCATCCATAGTCTGTTCCTCTTGTAAATCAGTAATGACTACACACATTTACTTTCCTTTTCCTTCTATGATTCTCATTACCACCATCTTTGCCTTGCACTACTGTCCCATTTATTATTTAATTGCTCTTGCCTTCTACCCTATCACCGACCTTTCATTTTGTTTCCTCCTCTCCTTCCCCTTTCACCTCTAACCTTTTCCCAATTCTGATAACGGGTTATCGATCTGAGATATGAATTCTTGTCCCTCCACAGATGCCGACTGCCCTGCTATATAGTCCCAGCATTTTCTGTTTAACTTTCAGATTTCCAGCATCTGTGGTACTTTGCACATGAATATTATTGGGCTATTCATCTCACCTACTTAACTTTGTCGCTTAGGCAAAAATGATGTGGTTATATTACAGAATTAATAAGCTAATATTAAATACATTAACATTTAAAATAAAAAAATATCCAAAAAGGTAGCACGGTGGCTCAGCGGTTAGTGTTGCTGCCTCACAACTCAGGTGACCCAGCTTCAATCCTGATTGCAGGATTGGATTAGAGACTAGGTAGGCTGGGACTTCTTCCCCAGAGCGTAGCAGGCTGAGATGTGACCTTATACAGGTTAATCAAATCACAAGGGGCATCGATAAAATGAATGGCCTCAGCCTTTTTCCCCATTGTAGAGCTTAGGTTTAAGGTGAGAAGAGAAAGGTTTCAAAGGGATCTGAGGGGCAATTTTTTCACACAGAGGGTGGTGGGTGTGTTGAATGAGCTGCCAGAAGAAGTGATACAATCACAACATTTCAAAGACATTTCGACAGGTATATGGATAGGAAAGGTTTGGAGGGATAAGGACCAAATGCAAGGAAGTGGGACTAGCTCAGGTGGACAACTTGGTTGGCATGGATGTGTTGGGCCATAGGGCCTGTTTCTGTACTGTGTAATTCTGTGACTCTATGACTCAGGTGCTGTCTGTGTGGAGTTTGCATGTTCTACTGTGATCTCCCACCAAGTGCATTGGTTTCCACCCACATCTGAAAGATGTGCTGGTAGATTAATTGGCCACTGTAGACTGCCCACAGTGGAGATTAGGTGGCAAAGGAATTAAAAGGAGAAAATTGGTGGAAAAATTGGAGAGAATAATTAGCAGGGATGAAGGGAAATAAGATGAGGGCAATGGCATTGATGAGATTGTTCTGCTAGGAGCCAGCATAGATAAGATGCCTGCACCAGTATCGTGGTAATTGTGTCATGCCGTGAGAATACTTCACGGTTGCAGACTCGCATAGGAGTAGACGAGCAGCCAAAAAACAGATGTTAGGAAGATGTCCAAAATCTTGGTCAAATATGGATTTTAATGAAGGTCTTGATAATGAGGGGGAGGTGGAAAGATGTAAGGTGGAAATTCCATGTGTTCGACCACAGACCACGGTCAGTAATAGAAGAGTGAAGGAAAAGGCAGATACAGAAGAAGCCAGACTCAAAGGAACAGAGAGATCTGGCATTTTCTCAGAATGAAGGAGAAAACAAAGGGGTTAGGCTATTATTTAGGACCTGTAAATAACAAGGAATTTGGGGACTGTGAGAAAAAGATTTTTTTCTCTATTTTTGATTTTGACTTGCTATCTTCCATTGTGTGCAGTAGGCAAGTTCTTAAAATCAAAAATGTGCATGTAAAGCTGTCTGTCATGTACTCAGAGCACCTTAAAAGTGAAATAATCAGTTTTGAATGGGATTCCTTGTTTTTCTGTGGATAATTGCAATAAATGTGAATGCAATAGGACTCCACGTGCAGCAGTTACATAAATGGCCAGATAATCTGTTTCAGTGATTAGGATTAGGGCATCATAAGCTTCAGCA